>JAKSZT010046586.1:20708648-20744398 GCA_026826555.1 Tolypeutes matacus
GGAAGGAAGGAAGGAAGGAAGGAAGGAAGGAAGGAAGGAAGGAAGGATCTATTGCTGTGACTTTCTCAGTGACTTTCTTGCTGACCTTTGTGCTACATACCCACTGGCGCTGTTAGTTGGAACATTTGACATTGTACAGCAAAGAAATAGTTATGGAGAAGCCCAGTCCACTGCTTATAGGGCGGGAGTTTGTGAGGCAATATTATACTTTGCTGAATAAAGCTCCAGAATATTTACATAGATTTAATGGCAGGAATTCCTCCTATGTTGATGGTGAAGTAGATACTAGTAGAATGCCCCAGGAAGCTGTTTATGGCCAAAATAATATACACCACAAAAATTGTCTCTGAACTTAAGTGTATGTCATACTAAAATTTGTCATGTGGATGCTCATGCAATCTTGAGTGATGGAGTAGTTGTCCAGGTCATGGGTTTGCTGTCTAACAGTGGACAGCCAGAGAGGAAGTTTATGCAAAACTTTGTTCTGGATCCTGAAAGATCTGTTCCAAAATAAGTTTTATGTTCATAATGATATGTCTCAGTATGAAGATGAAGTGTTTGGTGATTCTGAACCAGAGCTTGATGAAGAATCAAAAGATGAAGTAGAAGAACAAGAAGAAAGGCAACCATATCCTGAAACTGCAAGAAAATGCCAATGGTGGTTACAATGAAGCTCACCCTGTGATTAATGGCATAGATAAACCTTTGGAAAAATCTTCTCATGCACCTGAATCTGAGCCATAATCTGAAACAAAGACTGAAGAGCTGAAACATCAAGTGGAGGAGGTGAATATAAGATTTAGAGAAGTCTACTCCTCCTTCTACAGAACCTGTTTCTCTGCCACAAGAACCACCAAAGTCAAGAGTTGAAGCTAAACCAGAAGTTCAGTCGCAACCACCTCATGTGCATGAACAATGACCCAGAGTGACCTGTTTTCCTCTTAGAGGACCAAGACCAGGTAGAGGAGGTATTGAACAGAATGAATCTGACAACTGTAAACGAATTCACTATCCAGACAGTCACCAAATTTTTGTTGGTAACTTCCTCATGATATTGATGAAAATGAATTGAAAGGATTCTTCATGGGTTTTGGAAATGTGGAACTTCACATCAATACCCAGGGTGTTGGGGGAAAGCTTCCAAATTTTGGTTTTGTGTGTTTTGATGACTCTGAACCAGCTCAGAGACTCTTAATTGCAAAACCAATTATGTTTCAAGGAGAAATACATTTAAATGTGGAAGAGAAAAAACAAGAGCTGCAAGATAGCAAGAGACCAGAAGTGGTGGTAATGATCGCAGGGATATTAGGCACAATGATAGAGGTCCTGGTGGTCCCTGTGGAATAGTGGGTGGTGAAATGGAAATGAAGCATGACCACAATGGAAGAGGACCTCCTCCAAGAGACAGCATGGCATAGAAACTTTACTCTGGAAGAGGACCCAGGCCAATGGAAGTCCACTTTTACAGGACAGTGTTGCTGGTGTTCCACTGTTGACAAAGTGTTGGCAGTGGTACATTATTCATTGTGTTTGCACTCTTGTTGATTTTTTTTTTTTTTTTTTTTTTTTTTTTTTTTTTTTTTGGTTTGGAATGGGAAGTAGCCTTTTTGATCATTTCTTTGATGTGAAAAGCATCTTTTGGTTATCAGTTAAACTGGGGTGGACATTATTTCCCCAATTTTACAACAGGATTCAAACTGTTAATTTATAAATCTAGACTTGGAGAATTAAGGACTGAGAAATGACTATAACTTAAACCATCTACAACAAAATAAACTTGAAAAGACATGCCCAACTGAATTCAGATTCTTTGAGTGAAAAAAAAAAAATCCTCTGGTGCACATATTATTTAAGTGTCACTGTTTCTGCCTATTAATGTTGGAAACATAGTGCAATTTTGTGCAATTGGAGATTGCCTTTTTCTTGACTCCCTCCAAAAATACAAACCAACAGAAACTTGCTATCAAGTTAGTGCACTCATCAAAATGCACTAATAGGTCTCTGAACTCCTCATTAACATTGACATCTGCAACGGGAGGCAACAGGGGGGAAAAATCATCTTTTCCAGTAGAGAATAGTTTGTGAAATCATGAAAGGATGAGGGCATTTTTTTCTGCTTGCTGTGACCAGCATCTTATACACAAACTTACCAAGACTACAAGTATATTACAGAAGGAAATAATTTAGTTATGAACTAAATAACATAATTCAGGACTTCAAATGCTATGGTCTTGAGTATTATACCATATTTAGTAGCTCCGTATTTAAGAGTTTTCTACCTGCCCCTCCAGTACAGGGATGGCTGGCTACTCAACACATTCCTCCTCTCCCTTTTCCTTTCTTTAAGCTGTGTACAGTGAAATTTATCTTTAATGTATCTTTGCTCTCTGGTAATGCATGATGGTGCCTTCTAGTAATACATCATTCCAGTCTTGCTGATAATTTTGTGCCAGTATAGTGTGTGAGTTGCTGTTCTGCAAAGCCAAACAGCTGCAAAATGTTGAAAAATCACTGAAGTGTATAAAAATTGCAATATCTTTAAAATCGGTAAAGTTGACTAGCATATTTTAAAAATCAACAGAGGAATGGAATTTTTGTATACTAAATTTTTTTTAGCAGAAAAGATAGCAGTAATGGAGGCACATAAGAAGAATAAAGATATGGGACATGACAAACTTAATCCAACCATATCAATTATTATATTACATATTAATGGACTAAACATTCCAATAAAATAGCAGATATTTCAGACTAGATAAAAAAGCAAGATACAACACTGTGCTGTCTGCAAGAGAAACCCTTTAGATTCAAAGACACAAACAGATTGAAAGTAAAAGAATAGAAAAAGATATACCATGCAAGCAGTAAGCATAAGAAAGCAATAAATATTAGTATTTATACATTTCATAATGATTAATGGGTCAATATATCAGGAAGATATTTCAATTATAAATGTATTTCATCTACCAACAGAGCCTTCAAATACCTGAAGAAAAAATGGGATAGAATTGAAAGAAGGAATAGACAATTTCAACAATTATAGTTGGATGTTTCCATATACTATAAGTAATTAATAGAAAAGCAGGAGAGAAAATCATTAAGAATACTATCAACCAACTTTAGTGAATTAAAATGTATAGAACACCCCAACCAACAATAGCAGAATATACATTCTTTTTAAGCTCACATTGAATATTCTCCAAAATATATGATATTCCAGGTCAGGGATCAGTAAACTACAGCCCAAGGGCCAATTGTCTATTTTTGTAAATGTTTATTGAAACATGGCCATGCCCGCTTGCTTATATAGTGTCTATGGTTGTTTTCATGCAGCAGAGTTGAGTAGCTGTGACAGATATTGTATGGTTGCAAATCTAAAATATTTAATATCTCATTCTTTAAGAAAAGATCTGCTGACCCTGTGCTAAGCCATAAAAAAAGTCTCATTCTATTTTTAAAACATTGAAATCCTTCAATGCATGTCTTTGCTCAAAACAGAATTAGATCCTGTGAGTTTAAAATTATTTCAATTTAAAAAGTTTATTTAGAAAACAGTCTTAGATAAGAAATCAACAACACAAAGAAATATGGGAATTCTGAAATATTTGGAAATTAACACACTTTTTAAATAACCCATGGGTCAAAGGAGAAATCATAGGGAAATAAGAAACCACATTGGGGAAACAAACAAACAAAAAAAACCCAGAACATATCAAAACCTATGCAGCTAAATTGGACTCATAGGGAAATTTATAGCTTTAAATGTCTATGTTAGATAGAAGAAAGATCTCAAGCCAATAATGTAAGTTTCCATCTTAGTAAACTAGAAAAATAAGAGCCAATTATACTCAAAATAGAAGGAAAAAACAATAAGGATCAGAGTGGAAATCAATAAAATATAAAACAAAAATAGAGAATATCAATGAAACAAAAATTTGGTTGTTGAAAAGATCAACACAATTGATAAACCTTTAGCTAAAGAGAGAAGACACAACTACCAAAACTAGGAATAAAAGAGGGACATCATTACCAACCCTACAGAAATTAAAAGGATTACAATGGAATATTACAAACAACTTTATGACAATAAATTTTATAGCTTAGATGAAATAGACAAATTTCTAGAAAGATACAAATTACCAAAACCAACTCAAGAAGAAATATAAAAATCTGAATAGCCCTACAAGAAGTAAAGAAATTGAGTTGGTGATTCAAAATATGCCTAGAGGGGGGCGGATGTGGCTCAAATGGTTGGGCATCCGTCTGCCATATGGAGGGACCTGGGTTCGATCCCCGGGACCTCCCAGTAAAATAAAAAAAATATATATATAGAAGGCGCATGGGCTGCCAGGCTCTGTGTGCTGGTGAGCCGCCAGGTCCCGGGAGCCATGCAGCAAGATGATGACGTAACAGGGGAGAGACAAGACGAGATGCTTTGAAAGCTCTGAAAGCCAGGAACCAAGGTGGCGCAGGTAGCAAAACACCTCTCTCCTACATTGGAGGTCTCCAGGATTGAATCCTGGTGAAGACTGGAGAAGAGATGGCAGTAAACAGACACAGAGAATTGCCCAGCGAATGGACACAAAAAAACAGCAAATGGGGAAGGGGGAGGGGTTTAAAATGGATAAAGTAAATAAATCTTTAAAAAATATATATATATGCCTAGAAAGAAAAGCCTAGAGGTGTACCCAGTGAATTCTATCAAATACTTTAAGAATTAATACCAATGATGCACATTTTCCCCCACAAAATAGAGGAGGAAACAGTTCTCAACTCATTCTATGAGGCCAGTATGACCATGATACCAAAGCCAGACAAAAACATCACAAGAAATAAAACTATAGACCAATATCTTTCATGTAAACAGATGTAAATTTTCAACAAAATATTACCGAAACTGCAGCTAGCAACAGATAGATGAGAGAGAGAAAGAGAGAGAGAGAGAGAGAGAGGTTATGCACTATGACCAAGTGGGATTTATCCCAGGAATACAAGTTTGTTTTAACATACAAAAAAACCATAGCTGGCACTACACAAAGAGTGAATCCTAAGTTAAACCATGGACTATAGTTAATAGTACAACCGTAAAAACGTGTTTAATGTGGAACAAATACTCTACACCAATGAAAGATGTTAATAATAGGGTGGTATATGGGAATCCTGTATTTTTTTGCATGATCTGTAAACCATCTCTAATAAAAAAATTTTAAAAACCCACTACTGTAATATAGTATATTAATAGAACAAAGGACAAAAGTAACATGATCATCTCAACAGATCACCAAAATTATTTGATAAACTCCAACACCTATGCATAATAAAAGCTCTCAGGAAATTAAGAACAGAAGGAAAATTTCTCAGATTGATAAATATCTCATTCTCATCTAAGAAAAAGCCTTCAGTTAACAAAATTCTTAATGGTAAAAGACAAAATGCTTTCTCCCCTAAGACTGGGAACAAAACAAAGATGTTCACTCTTGCCACTTTTATTCTACATTTTATTGGTGGTTCTAACCAGAGCAATAAGGGAAGAAAAATAAGTTAAAGGCACACAGGTTGGAAAGGAAAAAAGCTAAATGGTCTTCAAATATAGATGATATGATCAGTAATCTACAAAATAACCCTACAGGAATTAAATAAAAGAATTATGTAACATTGGAAACAAAAATCTCAATATGCACAAATCAGTTGTATTTCTACATACTAGCAATGAAAAATCCAAAAACAAAATTAAGAAGTAAATTTTATTCACAATAATATAAAAAAGACTAAAATAATTATTAATACACTTAACAAAAAAGGGTAATACCTGAATACCAAAAGCTATAGATCATTGCTGAAAGAAATTAAAGAAATTCTCAACAAATGGAAAAATCTTCCAGTGTTTTGAAACTGGATTAAGAGATAGTTGCAAAACTCCATAATTCAGTAAAAATCATTGAACTGTATACTTAAAATATGTGAATTTTGTGGTATGGAAATTATACCTCAATAAGGCTGTTTTTTAAAAACAGAAGAAGTTTTTAAAATGGTCTTTTTGGATACAGATGCTGGGATGCATTTGTGTCAGGAAATCATTCTATGTTTGTACTTTTGAAATACAAACTGTTGAAGTAAATGTGGTTTATTAAAACCAAGATCTTTTGATATTCTTTATTCTAGTCTCTAACTCTTAAAAAGCTAAACACTCATCATCATAGATTTCAAATTCTAAACCTTCAGGGACACAATTACTTGTGTCCACAGTTACAAAAACAACAATTTGGATTGTGTATTTTGCATTATATTTACCATTAGAAGAAGGAAATAGTGTGTTGTGGATTGAAATGATGTCAAAGACTGTGGACCTCTATAGATTACAATTATTTCAATAACTGGCATGGCCATAGAGCAGTAATACTGAAGAGTTGTTTTTTGTTTTGTTTTTTTCCTCCATTAGATGAAAGTTGTTAATTAGAACGTTTTCCCTGGCAAGGGACCCTTTAATATCGCTGGTCTGCTCAGTTTGAAAAATTCACGTGTCACTTAATCCCCCTATTGAATATCTTTCTCTTAGGTGGGGAAGTTCCCTGTGAAGCAGCATCTGTCACGTTAGTTAATTTTATTCTTAGAGAAATATGAATTGAATTTTTCTTAATTGTGGTTTCTTGGGGAAGTGAAATTTGTTATTAATATGTATAATTTTAACCTTATTTTTTTCTTAGAAGGAAGAAAATAATAAAGCAACTTTTATTTGGTACCCATTGACAGTCTGACTTTGTGGTCTTGAGTTCCATGCACAGACTTTCAGGGGAAATTTTAATGTGGTCTTCATTTTGTAAGCCTGTCATCTTTAAAAGGTCTTTAATGCTCTGTAGGGCTCTTTATACACTGACCACAATAAAGAAAGGAATATACTTCCAAGGCATCTGAGTAAATGCTCAGGCCCCAACCCATGTTCTAACTTCAGGACACTTCTGGGCTCTCTGGGGAATTCCACTTCCCTGACAATGCAGCAGCTCATTCAAAGACTCCCACCCTCACCACCATCTTGGTCTTTCGCAGGAATCTAGAAAACTGGTAAAGATACTTTGCCTGGAGTTCTTCCCAGTAGCGAGTGGTCAGGTGGACAGAGCTTTTATAATAGCAACTTTCTCAGGAAGGAACATGGCAGCTAATGCTGCCAGATGGCAAAAGGATCCTCAGATCAGAGATCTTAAGCATCAAGAGCAGGAAGGGGGGAAGCGGCTGTGGCTCAATCAGTAGGGCTCCCGTTTACCATATGGGAACCGAACCCGGGGCCTCCTGGTGAGGGCGGGCCTGCCCGCGCGGCGTGGTTGGCTGACCCAGCGAGCACAAGCAGCAAGGGGGGATAAATGAATAAATAAATAAAATCTTAAAAAAAAAAAAAAAAAGAGCAGGAAGGGGTTGGAGACCATTTATTAAACCAGTCATTTTGCAGAAGAGAAAACAGAAACTTAGAAAGTTAAATGGACTTACCCAAAGCGTAGCAGAAACTAATAGTTCCCTATCCAATGTCTTACTAACAGAAGATAATTCCCCCTTCTTCCTTACTAACAAAATGTTCCCAGAATAAAAGTCACCTTCCCAGTCTTCCTTACAAAGGAGATGTAAGTGGAGGTTACTGAATGGGCTTTGGGGGGTATATTTTTTTTAAGGGGGAACACTTGGCTTGTATGCCCTTTCTTCTTCCAGACATAAAATTTTATTGCAAACATAAAATCAATTGATGTCTGCCCCTTTCAATCTAACATCTTCATTTGTATCATGTACTGAAATCCATTTTTGGTGTGAAAACTTACACTTTTAGAGCAATGTTGCTTTCTGGTGATTTGACAAGTATTGCTAATATTAGGGAGGAATCCATTCATGGGTTCCATAGACCTTATCTGAATTCAACTGTCTTTTCTTGTGGTTGAGAAGTGAACTTGGAGGAGGCAGAGAGCATCCATGAGGTTCTACAGAACTTGAGAAGGACAAGAAGTTTCTAAGCTCAATACCGAAGAAGCATTATGACTATGTCTTACCTCCTGCTGAGCACGATAAGGCTCTCAAAAGCTACCAGCACCAGCTCACAGAGGAAAGCAACATTGAAGAAAAGCATTTCTGGTAGAATGGTTAAGGAGAAATATTTCAGGAACTTTAAGGAGGGTTTTGGAGGAAAAAAAAAAGAAATTGTGTTTTTACTTTTGGATTTCTGCAGCGGAGAGGAGAAATTCGAAACAAGAGGCGAACTAGAAAAAACCCTGTCTCATTAAACCTGGAAAACTCCTGTGGGCCTGCAAATAGGTCATTTCCACACAACGTCCCACCCACTACTACTGCTGAGCCCACTGCAAACTCTGCCAACCTGCTGAAGGAAAGTGCTTTTACTCTTTTAGTAAATCTTATATTTGTGTCTAATCTAATTATCACTGGCAGTTGTTTTTTTTTTTTTTTTATACTCAAGCCCCGATCACTTTCCTGCTTTTCAAGAAAGATAAGATACTGCCTAGAGCAGAGTAATAGGCTACCACTTAGTTTGTTCAGCCAAGCTTTCTTTTCAAAAGAAGCAAAGATTGTCAGGTATGAATGAAGCCTGGAGAAGACTAAGAGGCCATTTCAGCTGCTTCCTCCTAGGGGAGCTACTATTTTAAAAAGTATAAAACGTGAGGAACATGTATAGAATATTTAACTCCATCAACGAAACGAGTAATTAGAAAAGTGAGTCAGTCCTAAGTGTGAGTGTTTTCCAGGAACCTTGCTGATAATGAACTTTTTTTTTTCAATTAAGAGAAAGTTGAATATCAAGAGGATATCAAGATACAATCGACCTTACACATTTAGAGTGTTTAAAATAGAATCCTTGTATTTGTTCTCATCTCAGAAGTGCTGGGCTTGATCTTTGCTACCTATTGGGTTTCAGGAAGGCTGACTTGAGACGCGTCGTTACCATTTCCTGGGCCTTCGTTAATTTATTTATTTTTCCGGCGCTGGCAGCCAGATCCTTTGTTGTGCGTCCTCTGCATTCATTTCTCTCTGCCCTCGCACCTCCAGACAGTATGATGGGAGGGAGGGGGGGTGTTCCTTGTCCTCATGGAGAGACTGAGACCGCTATCTTCCCTGGCATTCGATAAAGGACCATTTTAACCACTTAGACTAAGCCTCGGGGCTGAGACCTCGCCGCTCCGGGAGCGGACGGGCTTTGTGTGCGCGTTTGTTTGTTTCCGCAGCGGTGCGACCCGAGCCGGAGGCGCTGGCCGCGACCCCCGAGGAGGCGGGGCCACCGCGCCGGGCTCCGCCTGGTGAAGATTTCACTGCCACCGCTGCCGCCCGGGTTTGTTGGGTTAGATTTCGCTGCGCTGACTGCTGCACTCAGAGCCAATTAGGCTGGACGCGACTGTCGGGTTGCCCTCTACTGCCTTCATCCCGCCCCACCCCCTTTTTGTTGTCTTTTCTCCCGCTTCCTCACGTTTCCTCCTTATGAACATAGACTAGCAAGGCGCTTAGGAAAAAAGCCTAAAAACAGAGAAAGACAAAAAGAACAAATTCGATGCACCCGCCTCGGTCCTTCAAGAGTTTGCAACCATGTCTGAGTCAGGGGAGATAACTGAATTTGGCTACATCATGGAATTGCTAACCAAAGGCAAGGTAAGTTCTCCCGTGCGCGGTGCCGCTGCCTGGGCCCCCCAACTCGGGCACTACCTGGCCTGCAGCTGTGGGTATCTCGGTCCATTCCAGCCGCCCGGAGAGGGGAAGGCGGGGCTGAAATCCCCGGGTGCGCGCTCTCAGAGCCTGGGCTTCCCGGCAGCTGCAGAATGCAAAGTAGCCGCCTTTTATTTATTGGGCGGCATCAACAAAATGAGCCAAAGGGGACTTTCGGGCGCGTTAGGGCCAGCTGGGCGGCGGCGGGGGCTCCGGGCAGCCGAGAGGCAAGCGCCCATCGTGCGAAGATGGGGAGGAGGGCGTTAGCCCAGGGGGCGGTTCCCAGCGCACCCAGGGCTGCCCAAGCGTGGTGACTTGGAACGGTTGACCTCCCCGGTCCAGGTGCGGAGCGCGGAGGGAGAGGCAGACCGGTGGGTGAATAGTCACCAAGGCTTCAGCGCGGAAGGACCGAGTGGCCTGTAAATAGACGCAGAACCCTCCTTCGTCCTGCCTTGGCGTTTTAAGCCCTCCTTCAGGTCATCCTTCTTTTGGAAGTGGGGGGTGGTGTGCTGAAAGGGTCGGATCGCAGCCTGGCATCGGTCCTGGAGCTCTTTCGGAACCCGGCTGGCGCCGTCGGTGGCGCCTGGCGACCACGCCCCTCGGCCGGCCGGGAGCTTTGCGGGAGGCTGGGCTCCGCGCTGCATCCGAGAAATTGCCCAGAGAGACTCCTAAATGGTTTGCAGGCAGGAGGTGTCGGGAAATGCAGACTGCACAGTGCGCTAAGTATCCCCTGGGACTGGCAGGCGGCGAGAAAAAAACGGCCTCAGCTTTGGCCGTCTGAACCTCGAGCTTCAAGAAGAGGTGATAGCACAGAGGAGAACCGGGCCCCCTGCGCTCTGTCAACGGGATAAGGACGATTCCACAGCCCTGGTGCCAACATCTGAAACTAGTCTCACACCCGCGTAACCCCAACTTCGCGAATATAGAGTATAGAGTTATTTTAGCTTGCGAGCAGAAGGCCCTGCGGATCCTGGGCCTGGAGAGCTAGTTTAAGACGCTTCCAGCGTCCAAAGAAAACCGTACCCCTCCCTGGATTCTCTCTTCTATTGTGCACTGAATACATTCATCCGAAATTGAATACTTAATCTTTGAAGGGAAGTGCTGTGCCTCGGGCCGCCCCTACCATATGCAGCTCTGGACCAGAATACAAATGGAGGTCCCGGCTTCTCTTCCTACCCCCGGCTCTATCCTGCACCGGGAGGGGCCTCTCACGCATGCTTGGGAATACCCCAGATTGTACATCCAAGCTCCAGGTGGCCTCACACAGTCGCCTTTTGGCCACTCCCCGAGCTTGGGGTGTACAGCCGCAGCCCTCAGAAGGACGTACTCTGGGTAGAGGAGTAATCACGTCACGGAGGCACGCTCAAAGCGGTTTGGAGGAGGAATTTCAGGGTCTCTGACACCCTGAGAAAAGACCAGAAGGAAGAACTGGATCTGGAAGAGGAGGCACGAGGGCAGAGGAGGATAAAAAACGGGGTCTCCAAAGGGCGGGGCCCACAGCAGGATCACTGTTGCCCAGATTTAAGAGCCATGCCCAAAGTGGGGTAAAATTCTATTTGGGATCTCTGAGGAAAATAAGAGAGAGAAGAGAGAAGGGAGAAGGAATGCTCCTTTGTTGGTTGCAAAATAAATGGACCAATTTGATGGGCTAGGGAATGGGATGATTGATAGGTTTGAGTTTAGGTTTGTGGTGTCTATTATTCAAAGTAAAGCAGAATTGTGTTAGTTGGCTAATGCTTTCCTTCTATGTTGGGTACAGCCTGAAATTCTGAGAGAATAGGTCCTGCCTGGGTGGTGGGACCCAGCGACTACACCCCAGGTGATTTAAGAAGCAGGCAGGTGAACTTCCATAAGTAGAACCATTACGGAACCTTTAAAACTCTTATAAGGTTATGTTAAATTCAAACACACACATACACATACATACACAACTCAGAATAGCAATGTTTTCACCACAATATACTCTCTGAAAAAAGAAAACAAAATAACCTTTAGACTCATTTAATCTGCTGAATTTCTCTGCCTCTCTATCACAGTGACTTGGCAGACTCTTCAACCTACTCCAGCAATGGGCCTGCAGCAAATATAGGAACATTCTCCACTGACTTCAAAAGTTAGACAGGCTGGGTGTCCCTTTGGGACTTCTGATATTGAAAGCAGGCTCTTACAGTGAGATCTTACCACCGTTTCAATTCAAGCTTATGTCCTGTCCACTCTCCTCACAGATTCATTTACACCCCCCCCCCATTTCGTGTGTGATTCTACTGAATTTGAACACAATACCTCTCTCAGTATTAGTCATGGAATAGGGCCTTAAGATTGACTTGCTTTATTTTCCTCTGAGGGGTTAGTTTTCATTTTATTGTCTGGGCTTGCAATGTAATGAATAATGTGAAACTAGTCTAATCACCCCAAGTTAAAGGAGAGCAGAAGCCTATAGTCTTCCTACCCCTTTCTCTTTTCTCACAGTTTAGACCAAAGATGTGACCATCATAATTTCTTTCACTTTTCCCCTAAAGTTAGTCTCAACTTTGTGGACTTCTTAAACTCTGTTGATTTAAAATATATGGCTTTAATGTATTATAAAATTAGGGCATGAATACATGCTTGTTGCAAAATACTCAAACTTTACCAGGGTTTTACAGATTATAAAGCAGAAGTTCATTCCCACTTCCAATCACACTGTCTTCCCCAGTGGCAGCAGTTTGTTTCAAATTAAATTAACTTATTGTGTGTTCTCTGCATGTGGGAGGTGAGCCTTTCACTTTAGGGTAACCCGAAACCACATTACAGACTTGATCAGCTTATTTTACTCTATAGTGATGAATATTTTAATATTTAAAGTATACAATGACCTCTAATATTGTGATCTTTCTGCTTATCAAGCAATACCCTGCAAGTGTAGCTAACACTTATGTTAATTCTCAAAAGGTTTACAATGTTTGTAAACCTTCCTCATATTTCTCTACCAGTGAAATTTTACCATTTCTAAAAGCTGTCTTTTTATTTCTTTTGCAACTCTTCTCTTTGGACTAAAAAAGGACTTTCTGAACCTATGGTCAATTTCTAGGATTAATCAAAGCAGTATTTTCTAAACTATTCAGAGGCTGTTTTGGTTTCTTGAAAGATTTGCTTCCTTAGCTTTTTAACATTTTCATACACCTTTTCCCTACACACCAAATCACATACCTATGGAAATCACATAATGGAGATTAAATGTAGTTCATTTATATTTATATAAATATCCAGAAAAAAATTCTCATTTCCCATCTTTCAATAGTTACTGTTAAGGCAGATCCAAAGAGCATAATAATCTGAGCAAAAAAAACAGGACAGGGCTTTGGAAAGCTTACATTTAATTTTTTTTAAAGGAGGTACCAGGGATGGAACCCAGGGACCTCATATATGGGAAGCAGGTGCTCAACCACTGAGCTATATCCGTTCCACAATGAGTTGTTTTTTTTTTTGTTTGTTTGTTTGTTTTGTTTTTAGGAAGTACTGGGAGATCGAACCCGGGACCTTATACATGGGAAGCAGGCACTCTACCACTGAGCTACATCCACTCCCCTTACATTTAATTTTGATAGATAAACAGGCAATGATATCATTACTTGGTGAATTATTTCAAATTTGAACATCTTTGAAAAGCAAAAAATGCAAGAATTTTTACAAAAATATTATTTACTTAAAAATAAGAAGACATGCTCTGAAAGAATTAGGTTTAGGAAACCCTCAAATCTAGGGTTTATATCTATTTAAAGTCTTAAATATCTTCTGGGACCAAAACAAAAATACTACTAAATGATCTGTTTCAGAAAGCTGAGTAGGTAGTTGCTCACACAACTGAAATCTAATGCTAAGGTTGTGCCCTCTGCAAAGTACTATTTACAACTTTTTTTTTTACATCTTGGAATTGGGTGAAATGTATGTTTGTTCGGGGTAGGGAGACAAACAGAACATAGAGATTTAGCAGTGTCATTTGGAAATAGCTAATTTTGTAAATATAGTTTTCTTCTGATTTTTTACTATATTGTTCAAAAGTTAATTAGAAAAATCGTATCTCTTAAATTACTTTGTAAAAAGATGTTTGAATCATATTTTAATGAAATGATAAATTCCATGTTTTATACTTACCTGTGGGCAGTGCAATAGGGATGCTAGAGTGAGACTCAGATTTGAATCCTGGCTCTTAGATATCTAGCCATATGATCTCTGGGTGGGGGTGAAGTTGTTGTTACATGTCCTCTCTAAAAGGACATGTAATATGCCTATTTCACAGGGCTATTGCAAGATTACATGAATATCATATGCAAAGTACCTAATACATATATTATAGTGGCCCATAAGAGGCCCTTAATAAGTGAATGCTATTATATTTAGCTACTATGACAACAAGGTTGGGTCACTGTTGCTTACATCTTTTTTTTTTTATTCATTTATTTATTTATTTATTTTTATTATGGGTAAAAATCAAAATTCTCACAATACATACAAACATTTGCATAATGGTATATAAATATATGTGCATATATGTGTATTTGCTTACTGTTGCTTACATCTTAAGACATCTTATACTCAAACTGAAATCATTAACAAGTGGAGGTGGAGTTACCAGATAAAATATAGGACATTCAGTTAAATTTGTATTTCCAATAAACAGCAAGTAATATTTTAGTATTAGTATGTTTCATGCAATATTTGGGACATATTTATACCAAGCAAAAAATCTCATTGTGAATCTGAAATTCAAAATTAACTGGGTATCATTTTTATTTGCTAAATCTAGCAGCCCTAAATGAAGGAATAATAAGACATGGTCAAGGGGGATCTGCTAGACAACTTCAAAATATGACCAACCTTGCTCGTCTCAAGTTGGCCAAAAAGCTCCTTACCCCAACAGTTAGGCGGCCAGTACACTTCTGCCATTGATGGAACAATGTCTGCTAAAGCAACTGTGTTTCTCTCATCTCTTTAACCTCAAATTGTTGGTTGGGTGCTACCGTTTAATAGATCAAACGCCTACTAGATTTTGTCTCAAAATGAAAGCATAAATGACTGGAAAGCTAAGACTTATAAAACATCAAACGATGAGAGTTTGTAATTGTATTAAACTGAGTGGTAAAGCTCTAAGTGCTGAAGGAGTTCAGAGTAGGAGACCATAATCAATGAAAACCATACTAATGAGGAAGGAGGCTCTAGAGCTGCAGCTTGAAAGATGAGTAGGACTTGGCTAGGCAGTGGAAATATGAACTTCCTGGCTCTCTGGAGTCCTCTCCCCTGAGTTTGTTCCCATAGAAACACTTTATGACTGGTAAGCATGACCTGTCAGAGACTTGGGTCAATAATTGATAGACAATGCCATTCACTGTTCCTTCACCTATAACCTCCTAATACCTAACAGTACAGACAGTGCGTGTGCCAGTCTGCTGTAAAACCTGTTTTACATCATTGCTTTCTTATTTCCCATAAATCCAGAGGCTCTTTTGAATTTGTACCCAGGATTGATCAATGATGAGGGGTTCCCAAAAGGAGGCAGGGTTTAGGAATATGTGGCCATATCACCTTGTTTCTACATCTTAAGGACATGCTAACAGAATGGTAGTCAGGCCAACATTTGATTTCAGACCAGATTAAGAGCCTTAAGAGCCAGAGTAAGAGAATGTGAAGGAAATATTCATTATTAGGCCTGACACAGCCAGGAATATGACTTGATTATTAGGAGTCAGTAAGAATGAGACCAGGTTAGAGTAGCATATAGCCCAAAGGTAACAGGTTTATATTTTAAGTGTTAGGTGATGAGCATTTATTGAGCCTCTCTTTTCCCAAAACCTGAATGGTGTGTATGTGTGTATTTGGAGAGGGGTTGTTGGTAGGTGAAGTAGGAGAAAGGGACATTCTTCCCTGACCTTTGGACTTCATGATGTAAATGTGAGATAGCTCATGCTCCTGTGATAGAAGGGCCACTGGCACCAACAAGTCCAAGGTAAGCTATCACAATGAGGCAAGAGTATTTAAGGTCTCTGGACTTAGGGGGTTAATAGGAGTGGGGGTAGGCTTTCTTGTGTTGTATTTTGACTCAGATCTTAAAAGAAACTATTGGAAAAGAGGTGTTAGGATACTGTAACCTGGGGAGGGGTAGGCATCAAGGGATAACATATACAATGCAAAATAGGAGAATAATGATTTTTCAAAATTTCATGTCATTCCCATGCTTTAGAGCAAGCTTCCCAATATCTATGGAAGCATGGTATACCAGGCCTTTCATACTTTATCAGACTCATTCTGTGTCACTGCAAGTTTACTGCCTTTCCTACAAGCCCTACCCCTCAACACAGGCACATTAAAACACACCCACCCAAAAAATAAAAAACAAAAAAATAAAAACACACCACATTACACAAAAGCATCCCCCTCGCCCCCATTATATTCCTACTCCAAGCTGCCGTGGCACGGGATAGCATATTTTGTCCCTTGTGCACAATGGCACCAGGAGAATAGTAATACACATATGGCAAGTCTTCCCAAACTCTTGATAGGCTGTTGTATTCTAGGCGTGTGGGAAGAGGCTCAGGGTGAGTAGGGGAATTAGCTATGAGGATGAGGAAAAACAGGATCTGAGAAGAAATAGCAAAATGATTTGAAGGCTGACTAGAGGTAGAAAGAGAAGAAGAGGATTAAACACACACAGGTTTTTAATTTGAGCAACTGGGAAGGGTCTTGGTGTCTTTGATAACTGGGAGGCTGGGATATATGGGAGAAGTTGCTGAGATGACTCAAAACATAGCAGCAATGACTAGGGAAGTAGGGCAAGTGGCAGTTTAGAAATGTTTTACTTATTTGCTGTTTCTTACCAATATATTCCCCCCTTTTTGCTTTTAGAAATTCATTGATTAAATGGAAAGGATTTTAAAATAGAAATTTTAAAGAAGGAAATCATGTACATACTATATAAAATGCAAATACAGTACAACCTAAGTGAAAAGTAAGTCTATGTCTGACTCCATCCCTCTACTTCTGTTCTATAACACTGCTACCATTTTGTGTGTATGCTCTATCCCATGGTATGGATGTACATTATGGATGGTATTTGGGTTGTTATTACAAGTAAGGTCTCAGTATGATCTTTATACATGTTTAGTGCACACATGCAAGTATTACAGTAGAAAAATACCTGGAGGTGGAATTGGTTAGTCAAAAGATATAAACACTTAAAAATTTTGATGGAATTTGCAAAATTTCCCTTCAAATAAATTTTACCAATTTACACCATCACAAAAAAAGTTTGACAGTACCTAGTTCCTTACATTCTTGCCAAGGGTACATAACTTTTGAACTTTGCCAGATAGGTGGAAAATGACATCTCATTAATGTGTGATTTGCATAATGTAAATAATAAAAATTCCACCCAAATGTTGTCTATACGAATTTTATGTTTAATTCTTGTTAATGAAGCATTGAATTAATTTCACTCTGTTACTTTTGGTCCAAGGTTCTATCCAGTGTTCTGATTTAAGGTTTGTATTAACTGAAACTTACTTCTAATGCTTTTTAATGGTTGAGCCTTTAAAAATCAATATTAAACATGGTGTTGGACGTGACTTAGGTGACTAAATTGCGTAGGCATTTGCTATTTTCCTCATTTCACTCCAGATTAGGACCCTTCATAACCTGTGAGAAGGTCTTGGCTTCGGCGTGTGGAGCCACGGAAGTGGCATCAAGTAGGGATCAGAATAGACCAGTTATTACCTGGCAAGGCGTTCATGCTCTTTGCGCTTCATCTCTAAATGGAGGGTATTCGATTAAAGACAATTGCTATGATCCCTTGCTAATTCTGCCGTGCTACCGTTATTTATCTGCCGCGTGGAGGAGGCTACCGCTGCTGACAAGGCTGTGGGAAGACGGAGGAACTTGCCGCAGACTTCTCCCAAAAAGGAAACAAAAGTGGGAAGCATTTCAAAACCTAAACGGGATGCCTCGGTACCCGTCGGTGGTCCCTCCACCCAGCTGTTCAGGAAGCCTGTTTTCTGTCTGTATGTAAAGACGGAATTATTTAGCCAGCCGGGAAGGCAGTGGCGTGATCTTACACTACTTCGAGCAATCCCAGGTTAAATTATTCAGACTTTGCCTTGAAAAACAAAGGTAGAAGAAACACTCGAGCCGTGGGAAGTGAAATTTGCACTGGACTAATCCCCGAAGTGGCGAGCCAACACGCTAACACTCGGCGGGCACCCACCGCTTGGTGCGTGGGTGCGGGCACAGCTTGGGACCTGCTGTTCCCAATTTTCCCGTACGCTCTGTCCCCAGGGGTGGGCGGAACCGCACCGCAGCGTCGGGGGCTTGAGGAGGGGGGCTCCCGCGGAACCCTCACCTGAATTCAACCCCTGGCCCGCCCCCGGGGTTAGGGACCCCCGCCCTGCGGTCTGCTTCCGAGCCACTTGGCGAGAAAGTCTCGTGCGTGATACCGCCGCAACCTGGTCTGTAAAAGCAGAAGCAGAAAGAATCCGAGTGCTTGATGACCAGTCACAGACTATGAAGTTCAGACAACGAATCGGGCCAAGAGGGCAAGGAGAAGAACCGGGCGGGGACAGAGACCCACAAGGAGAAACCCCTAGGCCGGGCCTGGGGGAAAGGGATAGAAATCTCGCCCTGGTCGCCTGCAGAGCGCGCGGCCCTGCGGTGCGTGCTGCGACCGCCATACCGCCCAGTCTAGAGCCTGGAAATGGGGTTGGTGATCCTTCGAACCGCGCCTTATGAGAGCGCAGGGAGCGAAATAAAGGGCAGAGGGGCTGCGCGAATCCGGGGGACTTGGGCTGCAGCCCGCCGCAGCACAGCTAGACGGCCCCACCCCGAGCGCGGCCTTCGGCCTCCACCGCCCCTCGCTGCCCGCATTTCCGCCTCTTAGTCGTTCCCAGCCCGGCAGAGTGGGAGTCTGGGGCCCAGGCGGCGGGGGCGGGAGTGGTGGCGGCAGGAGCAGGGCCGAAGGGCGCACCACACCCCCGCCCGCCGGCGACTCGGCCGCAGCAGCCCCGCCTCCTTTGTGCGCTGGGCGCTGTTGCCCGGGCGACAGCCCCGCCCCGCCCCGCCCCTCGCGGCGCCCGCGCCCTGCTCTCCGCGCGGCCGCGGGCCCTGCGGCAGTCAGCTGGAGCCGCCGCCGCAGCCGGTCGCGCGGTGGGTTTCCCGGGGCCGTCGCAGGGAGCTGAGCTCGCTTCTCCCGCGCCTGTGCTTTCGCCGGCCCCGGCCTGCTCCTCGCCACGTGGGTTCGCTGGCCCGGTCGGGCTGGCCAGCCCGCCCTCCGGCTTCTAACCGAGGCTCCACGGCCACCGCGGGGACCCGCCCACCAGACCCTGCCCGGCCGCCCGGCTGCCTGCTGGACCCTGCGGTTGATGACACCTGGCAGGAGGCTACCATGGAGGGGGATGGTTCAGACTCGCTGGTGAGAGAGGCGAGTTGGGGCAGGCACGCGGGAGTCCGCTGGTCTTTCTTCCCTCCGCCCTGAGGCGTTGGAGCTTGTCCTCCGCGGAGCGAGGGCGGAGTGCGGTGGCCCCGCTTCCTCTTCGCCTTCCGCGCCCCGGGGCCGAGTTTCGCAACCGGGGCGCCCCCTTTCTGTCCCGAGGAGGTGGGAGGACTCGGGGGCCCCTGGGCCTGGAAGAGGGCGCCGCGGGAGTCCGCGGATCGTCCACCTGAGCGCTTCGGGAAGTGCGGGCGGAGACCTGGAATGGGTTAGGGCTGTAGAGGTAATTCGCTTAGGGAATCGCGAGCCCGTCGCGGGCCGGGGCGCGGGCTCCGCAGCGTCCGGTTGCCCTTTTTCTGGGCGTGGGGCCGCCTCGAACCCCGCTCCGAGCCCGCGTGCCCGGCCCGCCGCGAGCACCCAGGCTCCTCCCGGGCTTTACCTGCTCGCGGGGGCCGGGTCAGTGCCCTGGCAGCTGTCTGGGTACAAGCGTTTTTGTTAGAAGGAAATTCTGAGGAACTTTTTCCCCGACGAATTCCATTTATTTCGAAACGTTTTGAGGGAGTCCCCACGTCACATTTCTCTTAATTAGGTTTTTTCCCTGTCAATGAATGTGAAATTAACTCTAAATTTTCTTTTAGGCACGAATTGTTTTATAGCTATCGTGATTAAAAATCCAAAGTCCTGACATTGCCTTATCCGTAAGAAAATTGGAAATAATTTTAGCTCTTCTTTCGCTGGAAGTGGAAGGTGGACCTTAACTGGCCATTTTAACACATACAATAGGGTGTGAACCTATTTTGAATATTCAGAACAATGATTTCCTTTGAATTAGGTGTCAAATCCGTCGTGAAACGAGGTAGTAAGTGAACAGATAGAAATGTTCTTTGATGTGAATTGTGAGATGTAGCTATCTTCCAAATTTATTAAAATGTGGTCTCTTAATAAATATGTGAGTGATGCAGCCAGAAATCGTGTATTCCAAGACCCGTTGACCATGATAGTAGACTGTAATGCTATATAAACTTGTTGGATTATTAAGGTACTTTGTGTCATTTTAGGTAAATAGGATAGCATATATTTCATTAAAATAAGGGAATTAATTCAATTTAAAATTTCCTATGTATTTCCAGTAATTGAAATGATTGTGCTAGGTTGTAAGTACTTTAGGCTGTCATGAACATTTTAGAGGTGAATATAGTCTAAGTGCCTGAAATTTGGCATACATGAAAAGAAAATACTAGGGAAAGGATAGGAAAACTGGTATGAGGCCATCAAACCTTTTTAGTTTGTGATGAGTCTAAAATTTTCTCATTGAAAATAATGAAAGCCTGTAGTATTGAGAGCACCTTTAATGGCATGTTTTAATCCTCTTCACCCTTTTGAAAGTGCTTTTAAAATAGCTGCTTTACTATGTAGCCTGAGAACCTCAAGCATTTTAGCTGTATTATAGTTGCAGCATATGAAAACTGATCACATTTACTGTAGAAAATTGCTGATAATTCAGTTTGTAAATACATTTCAAGTATGATTCCAAGAACGTACTGGCTAATGGAGTTTCAACCTGCTCTTGCTATTTGCCAGGCACAGAGATAATGTGCTGTATAGGAATATATTCTTATTCTTAGCTCTGTATTCTAAGGTTTTATTGAAGTAAATCCTAACTCAGTGAACTAATGATTATTTAAGTGACTTCATAGTTGTTCATGGAACACTATGGTCCATAATAGTTTAATTTTATACTTTCTTTCCTTTTACCATTTATAGTCCCTTTAGTTATAGGCCATAGATAATGGAGGTGGTTGCTGGTATAGAATTTCATAGTAGAAAAAGAATTTAAGATGAAAAAATCTATTTTTTTGGGAAAGGTAAACACATACTTATACAAGAAGCATATGTTTGTTAATTTATTTGCCTGCCAAGAACCTTTGACTTTGATTTCTTTTTCTCAATTTAAGGTTACCATTAAGAATATTGAAAGAGAGCTCATTTGCCCAGCATGCAAGGAGCTGTTTACCCACCCATTGATTCTCCCTTGTCAACATAGTATCTGTCATAAATGTGTAAAAGAACTCTTATTGACTCTTGATGATTCATTCAATGATGTGGGATCAGACAACTCCAGTCAGAGCAGTCCTCGCCTTCGGCTCCCCTCCCCTAGCATGGATAAAATTGACAGAATCAACAGATCAGGTATGTGGTAGATCTTTGGGGCAGGGTGAGGCGTAGGGGTGGGAGTTTACATAAATGTTCAGTGTTAACAGTGGAAGGAAAATTGTTTTTTTTTTTTTTTTTTTTTTTTTTTAAATCATTTTTAGGGTTAATTTTCCAGGTGAATAAATTATAAACTGTAGCTTTAAGCATTTCCCCACCTTTAAAATGTCAAAATGAACTTTTGGTGTATATTTAAAGTGGCTGTTGAATATTGAACACTACTTTTGTGCTAAACCAATTGACTGTATTTTGCAGGGTGTTCTGAACCCATGACGTCCTTGGTAATGAGGGATAAAATAATGGACTACTAAAATACTTAACTAGGAAGTATACATTAATGGTAACATGTAAATAAATACTGCAGAATTAAGGGTCGAGATTACATAATGGCTAGTTCTAGAACCTATTTGGAGGAGTTATTTGATATCAGTTTATTTCACCTAATGTCTTTTATTTTTGTCAGCAGTTTTTAATTTTTTGAGAAAATGATTTTAAACATCATTGAAGTTAAATATCAGTAGAATTCTGTTGTGATGTATAGAATGTAGATCTAATTAGATCTATAGTACAAATACTATATCTTTATTCCATAGCCAGTGTTTAAATTGCTTCCTGTTGGGATTTTTTTTTCCCTTCTGGACAGCCATTGCAGGAATAATGTAGGAAAAAATTAATTTGAAATCATTGGGAACACAGAAATTAAGGGTCAAACCTTAGCACAGAAATTAGAAATTTATACGCAGAGGTAAGTATGCAAAAGGGGGCAAAGATTTGGGTAGGAATACCACAGTTCATCATGTTAGGCACATCCTTGGTAAGGTGGAGAGTACTTGAGTGGTGTGGAGTACCAGACTTCAGAACTTCAGCTCTAATTTGGGCTTTTAAATATAATCCCTTTGGTCTACTCTGCTTCTCCCTCTTGATAGTAGTAACTTTTTAATCTTGTAAACAAAGTTTTCAGAAAATTCCTCTTCCCTCTTAAGTTGCATCTTAGAGAATGTTGTCTTTTTTGGACCACCCTGTGATACGGAGTCTCCTTGGACAGGATAGAGTAGATTTATTCTGAGTGTGGTATGCTATTTTAAAAGTGTATTTCCTTAAATGATAATTGCTAATTGCTTGGAATAAATATATGTAAATACAGAAAAAGGAGCATTAGGTAAGCTCTGGGGTGCAGGGATTATGAGGACAGAGAGGGTTATGCTCATTGTGAAGTCATCATTTTTATGTTTCCCTCCCTGCTGCGGATCTGGCACACTGAGGAGTGGAAGACACAGTAATAGCTTGAAAACATCCTACCAGATAGATCTTTGTTGGCTAATTGGGCATCCTTGCTTGATTGACCAAGGGAAATTCACCTTTTATGTTCTAATACTCAGCATAGACAATTAAATGGAATTTTAGTTTTGTACTAGTATTTCTACTTAGACTTCCAATCTTAAGGTTTGGTCAGTTTTAATATGTAATTGGTATGAAGTACTAAATGAAATATAGTTCACATTTTGTTTTTAAGAATTTGCCTAGCATAGTACTCTGTAGATGCTTGAGTATTTGTTGAATGGATTTTGAATGACAAACTTCTGCTACAAGATTTGTACAGAGCCTGCCATAATGACTTATAATCAGTAACTGGCATTTTTTTTTTTCAGAACAAGAGGTCAACTCCACCATACTTTACACTGTCTAGATCAGAAATAGAATTACTAAAGTGTATTCCTCCTGAATATCATATTTTAAGAAGAACCCTATTAAGTAGGATTGTGTACTGGTGTGTGGGAGGTTGGCGAGGTCAGAATGGTGAAGAACTTGAAAACTTTAATATGCAGAACAATTAAAGCAAATAAGAATGTTGAACTTGGAGAAGGGATGTCTGGAGAATGTGAAGGCCATCTAGTGGAAGAGTAGGAGTACACTGGGTGTCTTCACAGTAAAAGTTCAGGATCAGTGATTAGGTGGAATATGAAGGCAGATTTCAACTTAGCACAAGAGGATAAAACTAGCTAAGGGGGTTCAAAAGTGAAATGGGCTACCTTATTATATCAGATCCCTGTCACTAGAAGTGTTTAAATCAAGGGTCAGATTTAGAGGCTGTAGGGGCCAAACAGGTCATGTACTTTAATGAACAGGTGCCAGGCATAATAAATACAGGGTCCTCTTTCATTTTACTTCTTTCAGTAAATATTTCATTTTCCCACTAATTCTGAAAGAACCAGTAACCCAAATGTCAGCAGCCAACTGACAACTTGGCCTCCCATTGAAGACAGTGGGGTATGACTGGAGACCTTGGAGACTAGAATGGATGCCTTGTTTAAAGGGGGCAGTAGCCACTTGGCACCAGTGAATTGTTATCATATGCGGTTGGTGGGCCTTTGTTGTTGGTTTTACTGGTTTTCCCTGAAAGTGATTTTTATGTAAAATCTGCTTTTTAAATGTTGGCGCTTAATTCAAATTATTTTAAAACACCATCCCAGGTCAACATAGTACAGGAGAGCCAAAAACACATCTTTGCTGTGATCCATCCAGTGTTTGGGCCAATAGTGTTTGCTGTCTTTGATTTTAGCCAATGGATGAGTGGCTATCTTTTGCAGATATTATAGAGGGGAAAAACTGATTGGGGTGGCAGGTCAGACAAATTGACCTGTCACCTGCTAGATCTTCTCCAGTTCTGAAGTTCTATGCCTTATTGAATGCCATTTACCTTCAAATATTTGAGTGCTTGCTTATTACCAGACACAGCTAAATGCTGAAGAGTAATGAACAAGATAAACTCATCCCTCCTATTTTTAAAGAACCATATAGTCTAGTATTGTACAAAGCTTCATAAGAGATGCAGTAATTAGAACGCATGGTCCCTAATCAAGAAGAACATGTACAGAGCAAGTTTACAAATACAGATGGAGCCACTCAGAGGGTGAGAAGGCTCCAAGTATGGTAATCTTTATTGGAGGTTTTTATTAAATAAATACAAATTTTAGGATTGCCCATTTTTCACACTATTACCAGTTTGAAACTAGTAGAAGCCATTTAATTACTTGTCAGTATAACATTATTTACCCTCCATTAATTGGGCACTTGCCTGTAATTGTTCTTTGAGTAGATTAAAAGATTGAGTCATTGGTAAGTAATGTTCCCTTTTTTTTCTGACAGGTTTCTCTCTCTCTTTTTTTTTTTCCCATTGCTTATACACAGTCAAGAAGGAAACCACAAACCCTATTCTGAGAAATTGCATGGGAAGATTACAGTTCTAAAAATTAGTTTAGCCATTGGTTTAATGAAAGGATTCGTTCAACCTATACTGTCCAGTATGTAGCCACTAGGCATATATGGCTACTGAACGATTGAAATATAGCTAGTATGAATTGAGATGTGCTGCAAATGTAAAATATACTCTGGATTTTGGAGACTTAGAATGAAAAAAGAATGAAAAATATATCTTTTATAATTTTTATAGTGGTTACATTTTGGAATGATATTGGATATATTGGGTTAAATAACATGTTGTTAATTAATTTCATTTGTTTCTTTTTACTTTTTTTAATGTGGCTATGGAAAATTTTAAATTGCATATGTGGCTTGCACTATTGGATAGCATTGCATTAGACATTTAACACACATTTAAAATCAAAGGGTCCCTTGAAAGGAGAGTAAGATTTGTGTAACACAATTGCACATTGAATTATATCAAAATAAAAGAGCCATATTACTGATACTTTTGGTCATGTCTCTTCAAGCTTTTCCCCATTTTGTATTTCAGCTTTAGTCCTGTTTATTTATAGTATTGATTTAGATCAGTAAAAAGTTAAAAGATGCTGATTTTACTTTGTGTTTCCAACAGTTACCAGAAATGTGATTGTTTAAAAATAAAATCTGTAAGGCAAAAGTGTAAGGCTCTTAAGTGCTGCACCACCAACTAATTCTGAACTCTAATAAGATAGATTGATGACTGCTTAAATTGAAGGTTTTATAAATACCATGTGTACCAGGAAAAACACATTTTTTTACTGTTAATTCAATAATTGCATTATGTGCAAGACACAGTTACTGCTTTATCTTTTGTTAACAAATTGTGAATCTTCTCTTTGAAATTAAATTCTAAATCCAGCTTTCTGTTCATTGTTCACAGCATCACAACGGAGATCTTTGGGGTGGAGAGGTAGAAAATTCTTTATTGCTTGTGTGGCCGCAGGCAGTATAGTGTTAGATTTAAATTAAGTAATCTTGAATTAGATAAGGTTTTTAAACTCAGTGGTCAAGTCTTCAAAATTTTGTAGAAAGTGAATAAATTGGGTTGATTGACTTAAAGGTCAACAGGAGTAAATTTGTGAATGAGTTCTACATTTTTCAGGGGAGCACTGATTATTAGTGTTTACATTTCGTCAATATACATGACAAGATAATTTTGAAGAAAATGACATACTCTTACCTCCCCCTCCCCCCTTTTAAAATATAGAGCACCTTAAAGTTCCTTCACATTTACTTAGAGGAACAAACTTATATTAGGCATATTGCTACCTTGAGGAAGTTAAATGAGCCAGTAATTTGTTATATATTTAAAATTTTGATTAAAGGTGTTGATTATTTTTGTAGTTAATAACAATCTTTGCTTTTTTATGATATGAAGTCTTTTCTTTGTTCATGTTTCAAAGTATTTGTGATCAAAGTTTTAGCATTGAGTTCTTACCCAATTGTGGGTAAATAATGTATACTGCTTTATAAGGTATTCTGAAGTGTTCGATTCTATGTGAAAGATGGGCTAACCTATCTTATTAAAATGTTTTAATCCAGTTGACCTTTAAACTGAAATTGGCTTTTTTTTGTGTGTGGAATGCTGGTGATACCCTACATTTTATTGGAGAATAATAAACACCTGAAATATATTATCCCTTTTCTTTCTTCCTCTTCTTCCTCTACATTCCTTGATTTTAAAATCTTATGGCCACTTCTAGGAACCACATGTAATTTTTTCTCTTACAGGCTTTAAGGAGTTCCTAAGAATTTTAAGTGTTGAAATTTAGTAATTAGAAGGAGCAGTAGGAACAGTTTTCTTATTACAAGTTGATTATCTGTTTTGTATTTAGATCAGGGGTCCTTAACCTTTTTTGTTCCATACACCCCTTTGCCAGTCATGTGAAAACCATGGATCCCTTCTGGTGGCAGATAGTTTTATGACACTCAACAGCTGCATGTTTTTAAATTAAATTTTAGGATTATTCAAAATTACGTTTTATAACTTTACCATAATTTCAATACCTTATAACCTAACACAGTTCAACAACTGTTCAGACGGTCGTTTTTGGCAAAAAATTCAAGTTTTCCCACAACATCATAAAACCATCTCCTCCATCCTTACCATCCTTTTTGCAGGCAGTTATTTACTGCACTCAGAACATGCTACATCAAAATAAAAATCATACTAAGTCCACACTGTACTGTGTCTTTAATAAATATATCACACCCGCACCAACACATTCCCACAAGAATAATGTTTTTTTTTTTTGAATTTTCAGTTCAAGCTCAGGGATCCCCTGAAATCTTTCCACAGATCCCTTGGGGGTCCATGGACCCCTGGTTAAAAGATTTAGATGGTAGCTTAGAAAAATGATTTTTGCAGAGTGAAAAATGCTCATGATACGCAAAAGATAAATGTAACTCATGGTCAGAATGTGCTTAAAAAAACATTAAGGTGGCACTACTAGACCTCGCCTATTGCTAATCACCAAGAAGCCCAAGGTGAATATTCACTGTGGGGAGAGTTAGTTCAATAACCTGCCTGGTGTTAACAATGGGAAAGTTGTTTGCAGCCAGAATATGGGAGAAGATGCAAGTGGCAGAGGGTTTGGAACCTGTTATGAATTGATTCCCTTCCCTTTGTTTTGAAATATCTTAATTTCTCCTTGATATTTAAATGGTAAAACATGTGACTGAAAGCCAGCTTATTTGTGGGATTTTGTTATTAGCTGATTTGAAAATTTTTTTGAAGTTTTCATTTTTAAAATGTGTCATTATTTATTTCCTTGTTTAATTTGTCTTTGAAGTAAAGATATATGGGGACAAGAACTGATCTGCAAGGTCAGTTAATTTGCAAATATTATTGGCCACACAAATTCAGGGTGACATAAAAAAAATTTGCATTGCTTGGCCTACATTGCTTCCTTATCTTTCCAAGCCATAGTTCTTTTATTTTTCATTATGTCATGCTTTAGAGCAACACTATCCAGTAGAACTTTCTGTGATAATGAAAGTGTTTAACTCTGTGCTGTACAATATAGTAGCCGCTAGCCAAACTATATTCTAGAGTTTGGAATATGGCTAGTGCAGAGGAACTGAATTTTAAAATTTTATTTAATTTTAATTCAATTTAAATGGCCACATTTGGCTAATGGCTACCATATCAAATAGCACAGATATAGAGGATAAAAAGTTAGCTCTATTAGTTTAATCTTTTTTTTTCAAGGACGTACTGGGGATTGAACCCAGGACCTAGTACAATGGAATCAGGCACTCAAAGCATTGAGCTACATCGGCTCCCCTAAAGTTTATTCTTAGTTCAACTGTCTTGATGTTTTTCATTAGATTTACTTTCCAGAATATCCTTAGATCTTTATTCATTTACTTTCCAGAATATCCTTAGATCTATTTTCTTTATTGCCCTGAACACATTTGGTTGTTTGATTTTATTTATAAGACATGAAATAATATGTATGTTCTTTAGCATTCATTTGAAAATCCTGAGCATTTAAAAAGAAACCAAGATTTGAATAAGTACTGTGAAAAATTTGAATAAGTTATGGGAAAAATTACTCAGGTATGTTGATTCAGTATTTTGTCTAGTTTAAGTTCAGTGTGTTGCTTTACACCTTATTTTTTTTAATTATAAAAATAAGTTAAATGAGGTTTACAGAAAAGGGATGAAATATCTTTTCTGAAATTTATAAACATGAAGACCAAAATCTGGGTGTCACCAGTGTACATGTTAAAGAATGATTTCATTGTCATGATTTTTATTTTGTTTTATCCCATTACTTAATTGATCATACCATCCAATTCTTAAAACCAATGATAACCCATTTTTAAAATCTTGACTGTTAAGATTAGTTAGCTGTTCATTTTGATTTCCATCCCCTAGTTCATGTATGGAAGCATGCAATTAAATGTGAATTTCCATTTGTTTAAACTTGACCACTGCACCCAATCACTTCCAGAATTGTTTGGCTTGTTTTTTCACTAAATGAAATTTTCATTGGCATGTGTTTTAAAAACTAGCCTTGTTGCTTATTTCATTATATGCCTGCTGTGTGTGAAACATTTTGGACTGCATTGCATGTTTTCAGAATTATTACAATAATATATTTTAGATAGGATTTTCTGATTTTTATGGGGCTGCTTTTTTGGTATGCATTAACGTTTAAGAATGTAAAGGTTAAAATGTCTTTGTTTTTTAAATGAAGATACTAAAAATGTTCTGCATGTCTTGCATCAATTGCTTTTGGGACACAATGCTACTTAGCATGCTGCAAAGTCACTTTAATGAGGAGTGCCATGAGCTGATTGCTAAATTTTACCTGTAGTGGTCAGTCTTAAGACATTCTTTTGAATGGTGATAGAAAGGTGCAAAGACAATATTAATGTAGCTACTTAAAGACTTTTTATAAATGTGGTATGCTGAGTTTAACCATTCATCTCTGGAACTAGGTACATGGTAGTGTAAATGAAGATAGTAAATTAAGAAGTTTGTGTTTAATTTAGGGAAAGTTATTTTGTGGGCAACCAGGACTGTAGGACTTTAACTGTAAGAATAGATTTGTAAAGGAGAGGAGAGAATATAGTTTGCATGCCTGAGTTTCTTGATTTGTTAAAATCAGGATAATAATACTTAATAGAAGTGTGATATTTAAGGTCATTTGTTGCATTATATATATTCTAAAATTATTTATAATACTTATTAGATAACTTGTGGCTTTCTGAATTAAATAATCTTAATGGTTCTTTTTTTCAGGTCATAAGAAGATACTAAATGGTTGGTCCCTCTTAAAGTCACTAAAATCTAGGTCTATGAATGAGTTTTTCACTCTTTTATAGATTGCACTCAATTAGCTAATGCTTTTGCCTACTCTATTTCCCCTGATAAAACAGTACTACAGTGGGAAACCCTTTAATTGTGGTTGTTTAACAATTTTGTGATCACGTATCCTTTTGAGAATCTGATAAAAAGCTATGGATTGTTTAGCCAGAAAAATATGCATATATCTTGGATCTCCCTGGAGCTTGCCCATGTCACCCAGGTTAAGGACTTCAGTCATATATATCAACTAATTTTCCATCATTCATCTAAGGCTGTGTTCATTTAAATGGCAGCCAAGAATCTTTTGGAAGTGGTGTGTAAAAATAACTATAAACGTTAATTATATAATTTCAAAAGATCCTGGCCCTGTGTAGTATTGTACAAGTTTTATCCACATATCTATGTTTGATTTAATATGGTTTTCATATGGGATTTACTATAGAATATTTTCCTTTTCTCCTTGATTTACTACAAATTGATTCAGATAGAAACACTTTCAGTATGTTTTTGGAATATATTTGTAGATATATATCTTTCTAGAAAACAACTCCTGTTTTCTTCATTCTATTCATTTTCCTACTGATGTAACTAAAAAGGACTTATAATTACACAGGCTGGAAGCGCAATTCCATTACCCCAAGGACAACTACTTTTCCTTGCCCTGGCTGTGAGCATGATGTGGATCTTGGAGAACGAGGAATCAACGGTCTGTTTAGAAATTTCACCTTAGAAACTATTGTGGAAAGATATCGGCAGGCAGCTAGGGCCGCCACAGCCATTATGTGTGACCTTTGTAAACCACCACCTCAAGAATCCACAAAAAGTTGCATGGACTGTAGTGCAAGCTACTGCAATGAATGTTTCAAAATTTATCATCCTTGGGGTACTGTAAAAGCTCAGCATGAGTATGTGGGCCCAACCACTAATTTTAGACCCAAGGTAAGTGAAGTTTTTATTAAGTTAGAATGTTAAAAAAGAAATTGAGTATATATAACTTGACAGTATAAAAGGAAATAATTTTCAGGTACAGGAAGTTAAGGCCTAGTAGTTGCTAGTTATTTAGTATTAGGTTGAATGCCTCCACAACTTAGAAGGCAATGTTATAGTATTATCACTATATTAAAGTACAATGCAATACTGTAAATGAATGTTCATAATAATAACAGTAATGGAGGGAAGGTTGGTTTTTTCAGGTATTCTCACGAAGATTGACATGACTAAAGTTAAAAGGCTTTTGTGCTTTAATATGATAAAGCCATAATTATCCAAAAGATATGACTGGGGATTCTGACATTCTTAGTTACTAAAAATTGTACTGTGAATAAATAAGAGCAATTCAAATCTAATACTCTAAACTATTTTAAAACATTAAATGGAATTTGCATTTCTTTTTTTTTTTTTTTTAAAGATTTATTTATTTACTTAAAAAAAAAAAAAATCCATTTTAACCTCCCCTTCCCCCCCCGTTTTTGCTGTTTTGTGTCCATTCGTTGGATAATTCTCTGTGTCTGTTTCCTGCCCTCCTCTCATCCGTCTTCTCCTGTCTTCACTGGGATTCGATACTGGGAACCTCTGATGTGGGAGAGAGGTGTTCTGCCACCTATACCACCTCAGTTCCTGGTTTTTTTGGCGTGTCTCGTCTTGGTTCTCCCCTGCATCTCTCTCCCATTACGTCGTCATCTTGCTGTGTGGTTCGGCAGGGCCAGGGGGCTTACCTGCTCGCGGGGCCTGAAAGCACGCCTGTGTACCTTCTATATTTTTTATTTTGCCAGGAAGTCCCGGGGATAGGATCCAGGTCCCTTCATAGGGGAAACGGACATCCAATAATTTGAGCCACATCTGCTCCCTGCATTTCTTAAATGCTCTGGATAATTTCTTAAATAATGCCCCCAAAGAACTCTGTATTGTTGTTTGCCTTGTGTCACTTTTTGAAAAGCAGAATTTTTTTTTGAGGTACCGGAGGCCAGGGATTGAACCCAGGACCTCATATGTGGGCTCCCCTGATTTGTTTTTTTTATTTGTTTTGCTTGTTTTTTTTTTTTTTTAGGAGGCACCAGGAACTGAACTGAACCCAGGCCTTCCCATGTGGAAAGCAGGAGCTCAACCGCTTGAGCCACATCTGCTCCCCCAGAATGATTTTTGAATGTTCTCACTTGTACTTCTTTCTGATTTATATAGATATACATAATTGTAATCAATATTTTAAAAGTTCTTATTCCTCATAACTTTTAGTAAAATGTGTATGTATAAAACCTTTAATTTTGTAATAGTAAACAGAAAAAAAACAATCCCAAAAGCTATCTTGAAACTAAGAGCTTTGCTTAATCATTGTAAATAGTGTCGGACAGCAGATTAAAACAAAATCAGGGAAGCGGCTGTGGCTCAATCAGTGGGGCTCCCGTTTACCATATGGGAGGCCCCGGGTTCGGTTCCCGGGGCCTCCTGGTGAAGGCAGGCCCGCCCGCGCGGCGTGGTTGGCTGGCCCGGCGAGCACAAGCAGCAAGGGGGGGATAAATGAATAAATAAATAAAATCTAAAAAAAAAAAAAAAAAAAAAAAAATAAATAAATAAATAAATAAAACAAAATCAGTCTTTGCTTACACGTTTTGAATGGCTATTTTCCCTCCAACTATGTCAGGGTGGAAATAGATTTATCAGTTTTTTTTTCAGTCCTCCATTGTGTTCCTCATCTCATTTTAAATGCTTAAGGTCATCGATTTGTTTTTTTAAATTTGCTTCTACCTGATATTTTAATGTTTCTTTTAAAAGGTTAATTTTTATATATATATATAAATAACATTTTTGTAAGCAAAAATAAATAAATAAAAGGTTAGTTAAATGGATTAGTACTATACCATTGTAAAATAACCACGATTATTAAATGAATTATATTGAATTTGGGTTTTTGAATTAAAAAATTTTATGAAATTTTAAAACATTTTTATTTTAGTAGCATTTATATACCCTAAAATTTCCTCCCTTTAACTCCATTCAGATATATAATTCAGTGGTGTTAATTATAACATTGTGCTACCATCACCATCATCCATTACCAAAAACCTTTCTATCAACCCCCAAAAGAAATTCTTTACCAATTAAGCTTTTACTCCCCATTCCCTATCCCCTCCCCAGCCCCTGATAAACCTGTATTCTAGTTTCTGACTGTGAATTTGCTTGTTCTGATTATTTTATATCAGTGAGATCATATAATATTTGTCCCTTTTGTGTCTGGCTTATTTCACTCAACATGATATCTTCAGGGTTCATCTTTGTTGTTGCATGTATCAGAACTTTATTCCTTTTTTTTTTTTTTTTTTTTTTTTTTTTAATGGGAGGTCCTGGGTATCGAACCCGGGTCCCTCCATATGGGAGACGGACACCCAACCATTTGAGCCACATCCGTCTCCCTTTATTCCTTTTTATAGCTAAATAATAAATTCCATTTATGCACATACCACATTTATTTATCCATTCATTGGTTGATGGACAGTTGGGTTGATTCCATCTTCTGGCAGTTGTAGTGCTGCTGTGAACATGGGTGTGCAAATATCTGTTCGAGTCCCTGCTTTCAATTCTTTTGGATTTATACCTAGAAGAGGTCATATGATAATTCTATACATTCTGAGGAACCACCTGTTTTATTTAGTTTGCTAAATACTGCCAAAGCAATATACCAGAAGTGGATTGGCTTTCTGAGTGGGAATTTATTAGGTTAAAAGCTTACAATTCTAAAGCCATGAAAGTGTCCAAATCAAGGTATCATCAGGAGACCTTTTCTCTCAGAGCTGCAGCTGTGGGCAGTCAGGCAAATGGCAGTGCCTGCTCCCCCTATCCTCTGGCCTCTTTGCCTTCAGCTTCTGGCTGTTCTGACTGGCTTTTCTCTCTCCTGGGTTTGTTGGTTTCAACTTCTGGAGGCTTCTTTCTGTCTCTGTGGCTCTTTTCTGTGTCTGCAGCTTTTTATTCCTGTTTATAAAGGACTCCAGTAAGAGGATTAAGATCTACTTGGGCCATGCCCTATTGAAGTGATCTAATCAAAAGCAAGGTTCCTTAACTGAATCTAATCAAAAGTTTCCATCTACAATAGGTTTACACACACAGAAATGGATTAGCTTTAAGAACAGGATTTTCTGGGATCCACAAAAGACTCAAACTGCCACACCACCAAACTGTCTTCCACAAATGGTTGCACCATTTTACATTGCCATTCAGTGAATAAATGTTCCTTTTTGTCTGTATTCTCTCTAACACTTGTAATTTTCTGTTTTTCTAATAGTAGCCATTCTAGTGGGTATGGCTCATTGTGGTTTTGATTTGCATTTCTCTAATGGCTAATGATTCTGTGCTTCCTTTCATGTGCTTATTGGCCATTTGTGTATATTTTTTTGAGAAATGTCTATTCAAGTCTTTCCCCAAATTTTTAAAGGGGTTGTTTGCCTTTTGTTGTTGAGTTGCAGGATTTCTTTATAAATTCTGGATATTAAACCCTTATAAGTTGTATTTCCAAATATTTTCTCTCATTGTGTAGGTTGTCTTTTTACTTTTATGATGATGTCCTTTGATATACTACAAAAGTTTTAAATTTTGAGGAGGTCACATTTATCTATTTTTCCTTTTCTTGCTCGTGCATTTGGAGTAAAGTCTAAGGAACTATTGTGTAACACAAAGTTCTGAAAATGACCCCTTATATTTTCTTCTAGGAGTTTTATAGTCCTATGTTATTATACTTAGGGCTTTGATCCATTTTGATTTAATATTTTTATATAGTGTGAGATAGGGGTCCCCTGTCATTCTTTTGCATATGGACATCCAGTTTTCCTAGTACCATTTGTAGTAGCTTTGTTGTAGATTTTTGGGGACTTTCTATCTATAGATGCATGTTGTCTGCAAATAGTGTTTTACTTCCTCCTTTCCAAATTTGGTGCCTTTTATCTCTTTTTCTTGCCTAATTGCTGTGGCTGGAACTTCCTATATAATGTTGAATAGTGGGTGACAGTGTCTTATTCCAGATCTTAGAGGGAAAGCTTTTAGTCTTTCAGCATTGAGTTTGATGTTAGCTGTGGGGTTTTCATATATGCTCTTGATCATGTTGAAGACATTTTCTTCTCTTCCTCGTTTTCTGTTTTTCTCAAGAAAGGGATGCTGGAATTTGGCACATGCCTTTTGTGTGTCAATGATCATGGGGTTTTTTCTCCCCCTACATTTTTTTGATGTGATGTGTTACATTGATTTTTTAATGTTGAACCACCCTTGCATACCTGGAATAAATCCCATGTGATATTGGTGCCTAGTTCTTTTAATGTGCGTTGATTTGGTTTGCTAATATTTTAAGGATTTTTGCAGGTATATTCATAAGGGATATTGTTCTGTAATTTTCTTTTCTTGTGGTACCTTCCTCTGGCTTTGGTTATGAGGGTTATGTTGACCTCATAGAATGAGTTAGGGAGTATTCCCTCCTCTTCAGTTTTTTGGAAGAGTTTGAGCAAAATCAATGTTAATTCTTCTTGGAATGTTTGGTAAAATTCTCCTGTAAAGCCATCTATTTGGTCCTGGGCTTTTCATTTCTGGGAGGTTTTTGATTACTGATTCAATCTCTACTTGTAATTGGTCTGTTGAGATCTATTTATTCTAGAATCAGTATAGGTTATATTTGTGTTTCTAGGAATTTGTCCATTTCATCTAGGTTTTCTAATTTGTTGTCCTTTGATTGTTCATAGTACTCTTACGATCCTTTTTATTTCTTTCAGGTCAGTAGTAATGTCTCCCTTTCATTTCTGATTTTAATTATTTGTGTCCTCTTTTTTTCTTTGACAGTCTAGCTAAAGTTTGTTGATTTTTTTTTTTTAAGTTTGATTTTGTTAATTCTTTTTGTTTTTTTATTCCCTATTTTATTTCTCTCTGCTCTAATATTTGCTATTTCTTCCCTTCTGCTTGATTTGGGTTTAGTTTGCTGTTTTTTCTCTATTTCCTCCAGGTGTGCAGTTAGGTCTCTGATTTGAAATCTTTTTTTTTAGGGCTATGCATTTCCTCTGAGTACTCCTTTGCTGTGTCCCATAAGTTTTGATATGCTATGTTCTCATTTTCATTTGTCTCAGAATATTTCCTGATTTCCCTTGTGATTTCTTCTGATTAAGAGTGTTTTGGGGAAGCGGCTGTGGCTCAATCAGTAGGGCTCCCGTTTACCATATGGGAGGCCCCGGGTTCGGTTCCCGGGGCCTCCTGGTGAAGGCAAGCCCGCCCGCATGGCGTGGTTAGCTGACCCAGCGAGCACAAGCAGCAAGGGGGGGATAAATGAATAAATAAATAAATAAAATCTTAAAAAAAAAAAAAAAAAAAAAAAAAAAA
>JAKSZT010046586.1:20744498-20850919 GCA_026826555.1 Tolypeutes matacus
AAAAAAAAAAAAAAAAAAAGAGTGTTTTGCTTAACTTCTATATATTTGTGTATTATCCCGTTTCCTGTCTGCTATTGATTTCTAGCTTAAGTCTGTTGTGGTCAGAGAAGATGGATGGTTTGTACAATTTCAAACTTTGAAAAATTTTTTATACTTGTCACTTAACATGCACTCTGTCCTGCAGAGTGATCCATATGCACTTGAGAAGAATGTGTATCTTGCTGGTTTGGGGTGCAAAGTTCTGTATACATCTGTTAGGTCTAATTCATTTATCATGCTATTCAAGTTCTCTGTTTCTTTATTATCTTCTGTCTAGGGAATTGCCCTTTTATTAGCTGTTTCTTGTGGGGAAACTTTTCTGGGGCTTTCTTACGCTTTCGTCCTGATGATACCACCCCCTCTTGGCCCTTTAATGGAATTTTGAATATAAATTGTAAAATCTCATTCCTTTTTTTTTTTAAAGATTTTATTTATTTATTCATCTATCCCCCCCCTGTTGCTTGTGCTTGCTGGGCCAGCCAACCACGCTGTGCGGGCGGGCCCGCCCTCACCAGGAGGCCCCGGGAACCGAACCCGGGGCCTCCCACATGGTAAACGGGAGCCCCACTGATTGAGCCACAGCCGCTTCCCAATCTCATTCCTTTTTTTTACAAATAAAATAAAAGATTGATAAGAGAGAGCCAAAGAAATATGAAAAGGTTATTTTGAGAAAAAATATTTTTTTTCCTTCAAGCATTTAGTCTTTTCAATATAATAAAATTCTAAAAGGATGTCCCTTATCCTATAGTATTTGCTTTTGGCTTTGAGTTCTTTTGATCATTCCTGAAAGAAAGCCATACTTCATATGTAATAGCTTTGAGAATATAGGAACTCAGACCTTTTGAAAAATTTGAAACCTCTTCCAGTTGTTTCTGTCTTCTGGACTTACGCGTTGTGCTAGGATTTTTTTTTTCATATTGGATCTTTTGTTTTTAAATGTCCATAAATCATTAGACTGGTTATAGTTGCTTAAAATCTTATCTCTTGGAATCATGGACAACAACTTTTTTATTTCATTAATATTCTAGTCTAAAGGAGTCTTCCCTTCCAGTTATTTTACTTAAAATTTCAAATGTACCTATGATATTAATTTACAGAATAAATAAAAAGGTAAAAACTTAAAGAAGAAAAGGGACAGTTCTAAATTTGGTCAGTGTCTGTGCAATTAATTTGTAAAAGCAAACACATCCGGGAATCTCTAAGTGTTCCATGACTCTCTTAGTAATAGATTTCTTGTGAGGATAGTGAGATCGTGACTTCTCATAAATTGTTGTGATATCTTATGAAAATATTGAGCGTGATCATTAAGAATTGCCTAGTCTGTGTGGTCGGAAGGACCTTTTTAGCTTGGTTGAACATCCCACTTGAGCCCAATAGGAGTGAAATTTTCACCTTTATCAATTTTAAGAGAAATTACAGCTACATATTTAACTGACCATTTGAATCCTCAAACTGACAAATAGTAATTGTAATATAGAGAATATTCATCTGATGTATCAGAAGCTTTGATTTCTTTTCACATTTTCATTTAATGGTTTTATTTAGTGATTTTATAAAGCAAATCTTTGTATTTTGACGTTTTATCAGATTACTTGAAAACATTTGAGTGCCATGTAAGCTATGAAGACCCTTAATTGCACTTTGATTCTTTATTCAATAGATTTTAATGTGCCCAGAACATGAAATGGAGAGAATAAATATGTACTGTGAATTATGTAGGAGGCCGGTTTGTCATCTCTGTAAGCTGGGTGGTAATCATTCCAATCATCGTGTAACCACCATGAGCAGTGCCTACAAAACCTTAAAGGTAGGGCTTGTATATTTTTCGAATTAAATTTTGATTTTTTAATGACGTAACTGCTTTTATCTTTTTCTTTATAAAACCATGGCTACTGAAATGAATTAGCAATGTAAAGTGTTACTTAATGACATATTAATATTAGGTTGTTAGTATTTCTAACCAGCCAGTTCTTAGTTGTACTGAGATCAATGCCCAGCACTGCATTGTGCTACCTTACACTTGCTGGCAGTGGGGTTGGGGGAGAGGGATGGGGGACACTTCATCATGGTCCTCAAACAAGCCCAGTGCCTGTGATAACTGAGTGTGTGCTGGGGAATGACACACTCTGAAGGACAGTAGTTATTTTAAGATGCTTGATTTTTGTTTCTTGTCCAAATTTTTAGTATAAGCTTTATTATGTAGGACCCTTACCAGCTAAATCTGAATTACTTCCTGTTTATTAACCTTATGTATATGACCCTTTTAAAACTTTCAAATTTGATACTTTACAACAAAGTAGACAGAGTGGTATAATGCTAGATTTTTTCTTTCATTTTTTCCCCCTTAAATGACATTTTAAAAAGGAATTAATTCATCCATAAACCTCCCACCTTATAGGAAACTTTAATTTTTGTTTCCATTCTATTTTTATCAACATGTATTTTTGCCTATATCTAATTGCATATATCATATACATGCTAGTTTTATATTTTGCATTTTATATGTCAGGAATATTTTTGTATGTAGTTTGTTTTTGTAATTTTGTTGCTCTACTATATTTATTTCCTCAGTACTTAGCCATTATAATTGTTTTTAATATATATTTCAATTCAAAAGTAAATCTTAACTTTATTTTTGTATGATTTTAAGATTTTCACAAGACTACTAATAAATGTAATGTATATAATTGAAGGGACGGAGCATCGCTAGATGAAGTCAAATTTACTTTCAAGAATTCCTGGTGGTTCATAATCTTTTAGGTCTAAAAGCTCCATTTTGTTACCACTTCAGAGAACTAACTCAAAATTGTTTTAAATGCCTGTTTATGAATTTCAGAAAAGAAATAAAATTAGCAAGATGGTTCTGCTTGTTGTATATCCTCTGGCAGTGAGTTTTATCTGAGTAGGATAAAATGACACGAAAGTCAAATCATCATCTTTTTCCCATGAACTTGTAGTTTTTGTTATCGGATGGTTTTTAACTACAAATTTAATTTCTTTAATAGATGTACAATTAACAGATACATCTTCTCAAGTCAGCTGTGGTAGTTTGTGTCTTTCAGGGAATTTGTCCATTTCTTATAAGCTATTGAGTTTAGTGACCTACAGTTTTTTGTTTTTTGTTTTTTTTGTTGTTGTTGTTACAGGTGTTTTTTTAGTTTATAATATTATAAAATTCCTTTATCATCCTTTTAATAGCTATAGAAATGTCACCTCTCTTCCTGTTATTGATAATTTAATGTCTTCTCTTTTTATTTTTCTTGACCAGGGCTCTCAAAGAACCAGATTTTGATCTCATTGACTTTTCTATTTTTGGTTTAAGTGATTTCTGCTCTGATCTTCATATTATTTCCTTTCTTTTGATCACTTCTCTCATTTCTGACATTGACAATTTGTCTTCCTTTTTATTTTTCCTAACCAGTCTGGCTGGAGGTTATCAGTGTTATTGCTCTACTCAAAGAGAACCAGCTTTTGATTTCATTGGTTTTTCTATTTTCTGTCTAATTGATTTCTGTGTTAATCTTTATTTCCTTTCTTTTTTTTACTTACAGTGAAATTTACTCTGCTTTTTCTAGTTTATTAAGGTGAAAGCTGAGGTCATTGGTTTGAGACCTTTCCTTCTAAATAGGTGTTTAATGCTTTAATGGTATCTCGCAGATTTTGATGATGTGTTTTTGTTTTATTTAGTTCAAAATATATTCTAATTTCCCTTTTAATTTCTTCTTTGCCACATGGGTTGGTGTACTATGCACATTATTTAATTACCAATTATTTGGAGATTTTATAGATATTTTTCTTTTGATTTCTAATTTAATTCCATTGTGGTTAGAGAATATATTTTGAATAACTTGAATCATTTTAAATCAAGACTTGTTTCATGACCCAGAATATGATGTTGGAGAATGTTCCAGTGCACTTGAAAAGAATGTGTATTATGCTGTTGAATTGTCAAGTGCGCTATAAATTTCAATTAAATTGATAGTATTGTTCAGCTCTATGTCTTTACTGATTCGTCTGCTTAATCTATCAATTATTGAGAGATGGGAATTAAAAACTCTGACTTTAATTGTATTTTTAAATTTCTCCTTGGAGCTCTTATCAGTTTTTTGCTTCAAGTATTCTGTAATTACCCTTAACATTTTACAATTTCTTTCTTGATCCCACCCCACCTTTTGTCCTCAGATATCTTGTTCCTTTACCGAAAAGGCCCTTTCTGTGTTCTTTCAATGAACCATCAAGGAAACTCATTGTCTGACTGCTGCATGTTCCTCTTAAAGACAGATGGGTCCTGTCAGGGACCTGTCACTCCTAGTTTTTCATGTTTTCTTACCTTATTACATGGTCTATATATATATATATATGAAAAAAAGAAAGATAACGTAGATAGGAGACTCATTTAAAAGCTGGGTCTCTGCCACTCTTTTCTCATTCACTCTTTTCCTTTTATTAAGAACTTGAAATACTCAGGTCCTCCTGTCAGCGCTAAGCTTGGGAGGTGTTTTATGCATGCTCATATTATTTAGTCTCTGAATACATCTGCTGTTACAACTTTTTACTCATGATGGGTCAAGGTTTTTTTTTGTTTTTTAAAATATACTCCTGGGGACGGATGTGGCTCAAATGCTTGGGCATCCGTCTCCCATATGGAGGGACCCGGGTTCGATACCCGGGACCTCCCAGTAAAAAAAAAAGAAAAAAAAAAGAAATAAAATATACTCCAGGTACATTCCAGGTTGTATTTTCTAGGCTAGACTGGAGATCTCACTAAAACTTATGGTATTATTTTTATACTAATATAATACTAATATCTATACTAATTTCTAAATGCCTGCCTGATAAACATGTTATTCAGTAAGTTCAGGAATTTGCCTATTTTTATAAATCTGTATAAATCTAGGCTGGAATTGTTTTAAAAGGTTCTTTGTTACTATTTCCATTTTGCGTGTATGTGTGAATTCTAAAATCTGATGGAATACCGTACTATTTCAATTATTGCCTTTCCAATTATTAAAAGTCTTAGGAAGAGTTTTGAAGTAATAATGAGACAGCAGAAATTTACTTTTTATGTATTCAGAAGTTTTGACTAATCTTAGCATCACTACCTTATTTCCAATCTGCTTCTCATCTTTTATATATCCTAGGGGTTTTGTACTCAAGACCAGTAACTATTTACCCTGGGTTAATAATAACAGTAGTTTTAGTTGGTTTTACTGTCTGTTCATCATAGGTTATAGAAGAAGATGAGTACTGTGTACTTAAAAATCTGCAGGGTCTTTGTTAAACTTCTATTTTTACTCATTTGTGTTACTAATATGTTTCAACAGGAAAAGCTTTCAAAGGATATTGATTACCTAATTGGTAAGGAAAGCCAGGTGAAGAGTCAAATTTCTGAACTAAACTTGTTAATGAAAGAAACAGAGGTAAGTTTTTAAAATCCATTCATCTAGAAATTCATTTATTCACTCATAAAACCTTGAGGGTATTGTTTGAGCTAGGAATGCAGAGTACAAAGCTACATTTGATATCACTGCTGCTTTTCTGGGGCTAGGGAAACAAATGTAAAAAATCAATTAAAATGCTGTGTGATCGTGCTGTGATAGAGGTAGTGCTAAATAATAATGGAGCACAGGGGAAAGAATAACTCTGTGGCAGTTAAGAAAGGCCTAAAAAGTAGTAAAAAATGATAGCTTTTACAGTTGTCTCTATTTTAAAAAATTAACTGATTGAATTTGAAAAATGTACTAGAGGTAAATAGGACCAGGTTTATATGAAATTCTGTATATTCCTAAGTACACACTCTACATATGTTCACCAAAAGACATGTATTAGAATGTTCATAGCTGCATTATTTGTAATAGCCACAAACTGGAAACTACTCAAATGCCCATCAACAGTGGAATATAAATAGCAGTGAGAATGATTTATGACAACATGCAACAGTGTAGATAAGTCTTGTAATAATGTTGAAGGAAAGGTGCCAGACACTAAAGAGTACACATACTGTGATTCCATTTATGGTCTATGCTGTTAGAATTCAAAATAGTAGTTCTTGAAGAGGAAGGGGTTTGTGCCTAGAAGGGTTAAGAGGGTGTCTTCTGGGATATTGGTAATGTTCTTTATCTGATTTGAATCGGATCAGATTCACATGGGTGTGTTTGCAAATATTCAACCATCTTTACACTTTTATGTACACTTTTCTGTATATATATTTCAATAAAAAGTTAAAAAATTGATAACATTTAAAAAATTTAGTAAAAGAAGGTAAGTCTGGGCTTTAAAAAAATTCCAGATATTCTGCAATGTTATTAAGTAGACTGATATTTCCTAAAGTATCTTTTCCAAAATGGGGTGAAATTTTGGATAATATGTGAATTTGTACCATTTTGCCAGCATCACTTTTGTTTTTAATCTTTTCTGATCTCACTGATTGTACTAATTACCTTAAGTAAATTCTTTTTCCATGTAAAGTGGAATTTTGCTTTTCTTATTTTTGTGTGATTGATAAACCCTCTCATTTTGGGATAATCTCCCAATACATCCTAAATATTATCACCTAGATAGTAGATTGTTTTAGCGGTTGTATCTTTGGTCATTTTAGTTTGTCTTTAATCTATTGATTCTCTCAGTTATACTGCCCTTTACTTTCTGCAAGAAAGGAAAACCCAGAAGCTGATTTTTTTTTTTTTTTTTTTTAAAGATTTATTTATTTACTTTATCCATTTTAACCCCCCCCCCTTTCCCATTTGCTGTTTTTGTGTCCATTCGCTGGGCAATTCTCTGTGTCTGTTTCCTGCCATCTCTTCTCATCCTCCTTCTCCAGTCTTCACCAGGATTCGATCCTGGAGACCTCCGATGTAGGAGAGAGGTATTCTGCCACCTGCGCCACCTCAGCTCCTGGCTTCTGGAGCTTTCAGAGCATCTCGTCTTGTCTCTCTCCTGTTATGTCATCATCCTACTGCATGGCTCTCAGGGCCCGACAGCTCAGCGGCACACAGAGCCTGGCAGCCCATGCGCCTTCGGGAGGTCCCGGGGATCGAACCCAGGTCCCTCCATATGGCAGACGGACGCCCAACCATTTGAGCCACATCCGCCCCCCAGAAGCTGGTTTTTGAATTGGTCATCCAGTAGGTTGTAAATTGAGGAACTCAGGCATAAAGTCTACATGTAGACACTGATTCCTTGGATTGTAAGGAAATTATTTAACTTCTTTTTGTACTATTACCAAGCTGCATTTGTAGGCTTATTAAGGTCTTCTTTTACACTAGTGCCTGTCTCCATTCTTGACTTTTACCCAGTGATTGTCACACTCTTCTTTTTATATATAATTGTACTTAACTTTAAAAAAAATCTCCTTTTTACCTATATATAATATTTCTTAGTTTAATATTTTTCCTATGTCATTGAAATACTATCAAAACATCACCCTATGCCTCCCTACCTCTTTTTTTTTTTTGGCTGTTTGGGTTAGGAAACAGAAAGGGAATCTGCAATACATTTCCTTTCATTATAAATATTGGTCAGAAACCACTGGAAAATGTACAGTGAACTTCTAGCAAATATTGTTAGTTTTTAAGGATGTTCTTGAAGTCTTTTTTCTGTTGGCTGGTTGGTAAGTGGTTATGAGTTTCATTTGTCTTGTATTTAAAATCAAGTTGTAGGGGAGCAGATGTAGTTCAAGTGGTTGAGTGCCTGCTTTCCATGTACAAGGTCCTGGGTTCGATCCCCAGTACCTCCTGAAAACAAACAAGTGTTAAAACCAACTGCCATTGGGGAGCAGATGTAGCTCAGTGACTGAGCACCTGCCTCCCATAAACGAGGTCCTGGGTTGAATCCCTGGTACCTCAAAACAAACAAACAAACAAACAAAAACCAACAACAAACCATACGTACAAAAAAAAAGCCTGGTGGTTGGAGGTGTCCCCAAAACAGTTTAAAAAACAACAACAACAAGTTGGTCTCTGATTTTTATGGGCATTCAAAACGTTGTTTTATGATAAAGTAGAGGAATAGTAGCTACATGTACAGTGATAATAACATTTACTGATAGTATGTGACATTGTTTATATATTATGTAAATAATCTTATTTAATCTTCACAAATACCTAAAGTGAATAGGTTATCTTATCCACAGTTTTCAGAAGAGAGAAACTCAGGCATAGAGAAATTAAGATCACCCAGTTAAGTCAGGATTTAATTATACGTGAATTATATACATTTAAAAAGAAGACTGTATTTTTATATCTTAGAAAATGATGCCATTTTTCTGAGTTACATGGTTGTGGTTTAACTTAAATTAGAATAGGGTAGAAACTGTCAAAAAAAAAATCTTGAATTAAAAATGATTTCAGAACTCTGGAATTGTATTTTCCTGTGTTTGGTTAAATCAGTTAATTTCTGCCTTAAATTCCTTTGTATACAAATTGAAGGTTATTGTTTTCTTATTTGTTGAAATGAATAAATTGTCAGGAAAATACAATATAGTAAAATTACAAAGTAACTCTAAAAAACAGTTACCAATAGTTCCTTGCTGAGTGTATTTGATGCAAAATTATTGTTCTGAAAATTTCAAAGTCAAATTTTTCTCTTTATAATATGTTTGTTTTGTTAAATTTTGATTATTTTGGTATCACATAGTGTAAGTATAATTTTGTGAATAGACATTTGGATTTAGCAGGTTTTTTTTGTTTTGTTTTTTTTGTTTTTTTTTAATGGTAGTGTAATGGAGAGAGGGCCAAAGAAGAAGCAACTACACATTTTGAAAAACTTTTTGAAGTTCTGGAAGAGAGGAAATCATCTATTTTGAAAGCAATTGATGCTTCTAAGAAACTAAGATTAGATAAATTTCAGACCCAAATGGAAGAATATCAGGGTCTTCTAGAGAACAGTGGGCTTGTGGGATATGCTCAGGAAGTGCTTAAAGAGACGGATCAGTCTTGCTTTGTGCAGACAGCAAAACAACTCCACCTCAGGTATTTTCTTTTACTTTTAACTTTAGAATCTCTTTAGCCATGGTACTGAATGCTGCTGTATATTTCAACTTTAGCTCAAGTGGTTCACAATGCTGTTACGTGAAGTATGTCTTGCTTCATTCTTAACTTGAATGTTGACTGAAGTTTAAATTTTCTTTTGTTAATCATGCTGCAGATGCTTTGAATGATTTATCTTTTTTAAAGAATAATTTTTATATGAAATATATTATTATATGTCTGCAGAATACAGAAAGCTACAGAATCTTTGAAGAGTTTTAGACCTGCAGCTCAGACTTCTTTTGAAGACTATGTTGTTAATACATCTAAACAAACAGAACTTCTTGGAGAATTGTCCTTTTTCTCTAGTGGTAAGTCTTAGTAAAGGCAAAACCTTACTCTTTTAGTCTCTGAATTCACATTGTATAGAAAAAACACAAATTCCCTTCAGTTTGATGTTGTAAAGCAACATCTTAATTGCCCAGGACTATCATATCATCCCCAAATCGTGTCCCATTTATGTTTTTTTTTTTTTTTTTTTTTTTTTAATTTGTTTATTTTTTATTGTGGGTAAAAATCAAATTTTTCACAATACATACAAATATTTGTAAAATGATATATAAATATATATCGTTTATGTTTTTATAATTACGTTTTAGGCACAACACGGTGTTCTATTGATTTGTGTGTTTTTAAACATTTCATAAATATTGTACATAACCTTTTTTGCAAATTGCTGTTTTCTGCTATGTAAATAATTTCCCTACTAAGAGATAGTTTGCTTTTTTTCTCTATTGTAAGTAATGCCATATTGAACATCAGTATTTCCTTTTGTGCTTGTGAGTTTCTTCTGGGCAGAAACTGAGAAATGGAATCTCCAGGTTAACCCTGACTATATTATGTTTAAGTGTTTGCTTGTATTTTGCTTTTTCCCTTCTTTCCTTCTCACCTGGTTCATCTCCTTCAGGTTTCTATTCCATAAAGAGTAAATAATCACAATCTTTAGGAAGGTATGATAGTTGTCGTCTCTTACTATATAGATATAGATGTGTAGATTTGTATGTTCAATCAAAAGTACTTTGTCTTGTTTTATAAAAGTTTAGAACTGAAAGAGTACCGAGTCCCTTTCTTTTCAAATCTATACTTGAATCTCCTTTCAGATATATAATTATCTTGTTTATGATGACTACTTTGTTTTCCCAAATGGATATTTGATACTCTTTAAAGTGTTGATTCTACTTCATATACTGTATAATCCTCCTGTTTCCAAAATATATAATCGAATCATGTTTTTAAAATATGTGGTTATTTACTTGTGAGTACAAGGTCCCCCCTCCCCTGTGATCCCAGAACAGTTTCTGGAAAGATGAAGTTGAAGGTGAGGAATATATGTAACACAAAGAACCAGTAAAACTGATGAATAGGAAAGGAAATGAAGCATGCACATTTTTTAGTAAGCTATGTTTAAAAAAAAAAAAAAAAAAAGAATGCCATGTAGGGTAGGGCATAGTATTCATGTTATTCTGAAACTTGCCTTTTTTTTTTAACTTTACAATATATTTTGTATAACTTTCCTGATCCCATGACTGCATAATACTCATTTGCATAAATGCACCATGTATAGACACACTTATACACATTGCTTACATATAGCTTAGGGCTAAGGAGATACAGGAGACTTCTAATATTCATTTCACACCCTTCTCCAATTTAATATAAATGTGTGTGTATGTGTAGCTTTTACTTTTATAGCTACTTAATTTTTTGTATCATATGACCCAAACAGTTAAGCTTATTGGAATTCATTCTATGGGAAGGATTATGGACATGTACAAATCCACATTTTAATTACTATATTTCTAGTGAAAAATTGGAAATATGTTTTCAGAATAGACAATTAGTTACATCTTGATACATTCATATAATAGAATACCAATATCACTGGAGGGAAAAACTGACAGGATCTATATATAATTGTCATAGTGGTTATCCTTGAGTTACTTAAAAATTTCTGTATGTATTATATAGTTTCTGATTTCCATACAAAAATATGTATTGTGTTTATACTAAGAAAAATTCATTTAAATTGCTTTGAAACTTTACAGAAGAAAATATGAAAGGAAATTGTGTAATGTTTCATTGAGAGCTTGTTTGATATCTCCCCCAAACTTACGTTTTTAAACATTAAAATAATTGCTTATGTTTGTAGGACAAAACAGATGAAATTTTTCACATCTGTGGCTGTTACTCAGTAGATGGAAGGTGAAGGTATAAGGTTAAACCTTTAACGGTATTTCAGAATTAATGATTGTAATACTTAAAATCTATATTTGAGTTTTCAAAGTTTTGTCTCATTACACAATCATCTTTTCTCTCTCAGTTATAAAGAAAAATATATCTTTTTATCTCTCTTTTTTGATTATTTTTCTTTTACATGGTAGTATAAATTTAGACAATTCTTAGCAGTGCAGAAATCATTAAATATGTCAATACATTCTTTTTATTGAGGAAAAAATACAGATTTTGAATTATCAATATTTTAACATTGCTTTCTATTTCATAATTCTTTCAGGAATAGATGTGCCGGAGATCAGTGAGGAACAGAGCAAAGTTTATAACAATACTTTGATAACTTGGCACCTTCCAGAAAAGAATGATAAAGCTGATAGCTATGTTCTTGAATATCGGAAGATTAATAATAGAGATGAAGAAATGCTCTCTTGGAATGAGTTAGAAGTACATGGTACAAGTAAAGTTATCTGTGATTTAGAAAATAATTCTAACTATGCCTTCAGAGTAAGAGCTTATAAAGGTTCCATCTGTAGTCCTTGCAGCAGAGAATTGATTCTTCATACTCCTCCAGCTTCAGGTATTATGAATATTGGGAATTTATTTATTTATTTATTTATATTTTTTTTACCGGGAGGTCCTGGGTATCGAATCCGGGTCCCTCCATATGGGAGACGGACGCCCAACCATTTGAGCCACATCCATCCCCCAATATTGGGAATTTAAAAAGCTTAGAGTTGGAAGAGACCTTGGTAAAATAGTGCCTCCTTGTAGACCTACATTGAAGCCGTCTCTCATTTTTAAGACTCTAGTAGGAAGAATCCATACCCAGCTAGGATTTAGAAATGCACTGAATCATACTTGAATTTCACCAAATACGCTGAGACAGGATTGTATTTTGACCAACCAAGCTCAGATGTAGAAAAACATGAATGGGAGACATTTGAATGAGCAGGGCTATTAATTTGGGGTTAATATGGCATAAATGCTACCTTAAAGTTTAAAATACTGAATAGTATAATTCTCTATTTTTGGGGTCATTTTATAGAAATCTCTTTAACATAGGAATCTAGAACTAGGTAGATATTTTAAAAATTTATTTTTATAATATCCTGAAATATAATTTTGATTTAACCCTATTCTGACTTGCCTGAATTTTCTATCAGTGATTTTCAGCACTTGGAGATGGAAAGAATATTAGAACCACATGCATAGCTTTTTCCCCCGCAGTAAAAGTTCCTCCGGCATAGCTATTCTCTCCTCTTTCCAAGTCAAAAAACACTGATTTGAATGCTACTTACAGAATACCTGTAAATTTTTGTATAATGAGAGTGGCTTAGTGTTCACTACAGTCTTTCCGTGGACAAGGGACGTTTAGAGCCAAAGTTGTGCTCATCCTGGTAAGCAGGAAAATGTTTTGCCCTGTTGTTCATAGCGTTTGAGGTTGAGGTTCCTTTAAGTCACCTTTTATTGTTGTCCCCACCCATTTTTAGGGCCTTATGTACCCATATTTTCTGCATTCTTCTCTTCCTTCCCTTTTTGTCCAAAATAGAAAAAGAACCTGTAAATTATCCACTATTAATTTTTCATGCAAATTGTGGCTTTTAAAAAAATTAGAATACAAATAAATGAAGATGGCATATTTTAATAACATCCAGTAGTTTTAGGATGGATTTGCAAGTCTTAAGTAAACATTTTATGGCTTAGGCTGTTTCTGCTTCCTTTGCTAGTCTCTCTGACCAAAAATGAAAGAGAAACCTTTGAAGTAGCTGCTGGCTTCAGTAACATAGTGGAGGGGGGAAGGAAGAAAGGAAATGTTAGAGGCTGTGTTCCTTTTCTCTGAGAGAAGTCATATGAATAGAATGGCCATTTAAATTTATTGTGCAAACTGGGAGACTTTTGAGACTGAAAGGAAGCACAACTAATTATGCCAGGACAGCAGGCATTAACAGGAAGAATGGCCATCCTATATGTGGGGAATGGCTTTAGCTTGCAGGTAGCCGATTTTAAGCTTAATGGATTTGAGTTGAAATAGATTTATGAGGATGATGTTATCTCTATCCCATAGATGATAGTAGGTTAAAGTTAAATTCTGGTTAAATACTGAGCAGGGTTTCAAACCCTAGGTGTCTTTGAATGCAAAGCCCTTGCTATTCCCCCCCCCCCCACTGTACCATGCTTTTCCTGTCTGCCATGTTGCTTGATAAAGAAAAGGACTAACTAAAAATCAAAAGTTTTCCAAACTGGTAAAACTTGGAACAGATATTTAAGAAAATATATAGATATTTATGAAAGTGTATAACTTTCAGAAAATGTATAACTCCTTATTTTAAGGGTAAAAGGACAGTTTCTGTAATGCAAAATATTTAGGATTTGTCATCTATTTCAAAGAACTGTGTTCAGAAATTTTATCATACATTTAAAATATTTTATTCTGCTCTTGAGATTTCTGGAAGATTTTTAGGTATTGAGAATTTACTGAAAGTTACTTTTAAGTTGGGGTTTTGATTCGGGGTAATATAATATCTTCCTGTTACTGAAAGGCGTTTTTTTTCCCAGTAATTTTTATTTGAAAAATATATCAAATTCCACTATAAATTGTAGACATGTTAATAATTTTCAGACTAATTTTAAACTATTTAAAGTTTTCAGCTTTCTCTTTGATGAAAAATGTGGCTATAACAATGAACACCTTTTGCTGAACTTGAAGAGAGACCGTGTAGAGAGTAGAGCTGGATTTAATCTCCTCCTTAATTCGGAACGTGTTCAAGTGGGTTCTTACACAAGTTTAGATTATATCATTGGAGATGTTGGAATTACAAAAGGGAAACACTTCTGGGCCTTCCGCGTGGAACCATATTCATACCTGGTGAAAGCGGGAGTTGCTTCCAGTGATAAGCTACAAGAATGGCTCCGTTCTCCCCGGGATGCAGTTAGTCCAAGGTAGAGTATTTTTTTTGATCTAGAACTTGATAATTCTTTTAAAAGTAAATATCCTTGTTTAGCAAGGTAAGCTTGAAAATACTTTTTTTGTTGTTTTAAAATACATTTTATTTAACCCAATATAGCAAAAATATGACCATTTCAATGCATAACATAAAAACGATGATTGTGATATTAAACATTTTTTTTCCTTTCTTTTGTACTCTTTCATGTAGAGTTGCCATGCACTGTTCATCTCAGTTTGGACCTTAGGTGCGGGGCTTACCTGCCCTCTGGGCAGTTGTCACCTCCTGAAAATCTAAGTATTTTCACATTTAGAATATACATTGATATTGTTTTGGCTGTGCTCCATATCACTGGCTAAGGAGTCAGGTTGTCTCATTGAATAATGAGATTTAGCTATTCATTTCTGCTGCCACGATGAAATAAGTATGCTTTGTATATCTCTTGATTATGATATAGCTTTCCAGTTTTAAATTTTGAAAGTCTTTCATATTGACTAAATTATGTGATAAAAATTACTTGGATATAGGGAAATTCTTCTAATTGTCATCTTTCACAACTGATGATAATAAGTTTTTCTTTTGTTATAGGGCACAGTTGATTTAAACTCTTTCATAAGTAGTTTACAAAATTAGTTCATGGTAGACATGTTTCTACAGCAAGGAATTTCAGCTTCTAAGAGATTGATTGTTTACTGGAGATTGTAGTTTAGTTCTTTTAGCATGGGGTAAGGTGAACCAGCCCAGACAAATACTTTTGTGAATAAAAACATAGACAACAGGGAAGCAGATGTGACTCAAGCAATTAAGTTCCCCCCCTACCACATGGGAGGTCCCAAGTTCAGTTCCTGGTGCCTTCTAAAGAAGACGAGCAAGACAGCGAGCTGATACGACGAGCAGGCGCAGTGAGCTGATGCAACAAGATGATGCAACAAGAGACACGAGGAAAACATAATGAGAGATATAACAAAGCAGAGAGTGGAGGTGGCTCACACGATTAGGCACCCCCCTCCCACATCAGAGGTCCTGGGTTTGGTTCCCAGTGCCTCTTAAAAAAAGATGATCAGCACACAACAGACACAGCAAATGCAAACAAAGAGGGGGTGGGGAGAAATAAATAAACCTTAAAAAAAAAAAAACAAAAAAAACCAACCTATAGGCAACAATCTGAAATGTAGGAAAAACTTTTTGCACAAAGATGAGAATTTTATACAACAATGAAAATTGAAACAAGGAAATTATTAATTAAATCTAGTGGCACATCCATTTGATAGAATATTTGTATTATTAATAATGTTTTAAAAGTTCATATGAGAAATACATACTAGAAATGAAAAAAACCTGATTAAAATTGTTGATGTAGTATTATCACAAATATATAACACAAGTTATGAATACAAAAAATGGAAGGAACTTATATTAAAATTTTCTGAAAGCATCTACAGTTTTATAATAGAGAAAAAAGAAACTTCAAAATAATTGTTTATGCTATAGAGAGAATGAAACATGCTCTTTACTCCTGCATTATTTTGCAGTGCCCATTTATTTTACTTAGGCTGGTTTATTTCTTGGATTAGGCCCATATCTTGTCTTTGTACTTTCTTACTTATGGTATGTGCTGAAATATTTAAATTGACAAGCTCCGTAACTCCTCCCCCTCACATTTTTTTTTTTGTAGATCAAGGATGCTAATGGTTTTTTAGGTTCTCACCTGTATATTTATCTAGTTCAAGTGGACAAAATTTACCATTTTAACCATTTTTAAGTGTATAGTTCAGTGGTATTAATTACTTTCACAATATTGTTCCATTATCACCACCATCCATTATCAAGACTTTTCCATGCTTTAAGCAGAAACTTTGTACTTAACTCCCTGTTTTCCCATCCCCTCTGGTCCTAGTAACCTCTAATCAACTTTCATTCCCTGTGAATTTGCTTATTCTAAGTATTTCTTATAAGAGAAATCATATAATATTTGTCCTTTTGTGAATGGGTTATTTCATTCAACTTGTGTAAAGGGTTTATCCATGTTGTTGCATGCATTAGAACTTCATTCCTTTTCATGGCTGAATAGTATTCCATTGTGTATATATACCATATTTTGTTTATTCATCCATCTGTTGATAATTGAGTTGTTTCACCTTTTGGCTGTTGTGAATAATGCTGCTATGAATATGGGTGTACAAATATCTATCTGAGTTCCTGTTTTCACTTCTTTTGAGTCTATATCTAGAAACAGAATTGCTGGGGCACATGGTAATTCTGTTTAACTTTTTGAGGAACCACCAAACTGTTTTCCACAGAGGCTGCATCATTTTTAATTCCCACCACAATTGCACAAAGATTCCTACTTCTCTGCATCCTTACCAGCACTCTTTTTTTTTTTTTTTTTTTAATAATAGCTACACTAGTGTAGTTATAAGTGGTATCTCATTATGCCTTTGATGTGCATTTCCTTGGTAACTAATGATGTTGAGCTTCTTTTCATGTGCTTATTGGCCTTTCAAATATCTTCTCTGGAGAAATATCTATTCAAGTCTTTTGTCCATTTTAAAAATTGGGTGATTTGTCTTTTTTTTTTTTTTTTTCTTTCCCATTGTAGCAGTGCTTTATATATTCTAGAAATTAAATCCTTATCAGATATTAGCACTTATTTTCTCCAATTCTGTAGGCTATATTTTCACTTTGTGATAGAGTCCATTGATGTACAAAAGTTTTAAATTTTGGCAAAATCCATTTTATCTATTTTTTTCCTTTATAGCTCTTGCTTTTGGCATTATATCTGAGAAAACATTGACAAATTTAAGATCATGAAGGTTTCCTCGTCTTTTTTCTAAGACTTTTAAGATTTTGGCTCTTATGTTTAGGTTCTTGATCCATTTTGAGTTAATTTTTATATGTGTTGTGAGGTGTAGGGGTCCTATTTAGTTCTTTTCCATGTGGATATCTGGTTTCCCCAGAGCTATATGCTGAAGATACTATTCTTTTCTCGATTAATGTAGTTGGCACCCTTGTTGAAAATCAGTTCACCATAGGTATGCGGGTTCATTTCTGGACTCTTCATTTCTCTTCTGTGGGTTTATAGGTTTATCCTTATGCCAGTACCTCACTGTGCTTTTTAGTTTTGAAGTCGGGACAATTTGAGACCTCCAATTTTGTTGTTCCTTTCTTGAGATTGTTGTTCGCTTTTGTTGCATTTTAACAGAATGTTTTTGATATAAAACTTATTTTGATGTGAAAATTAGTTTAACTTTAAATCAATGTATATTATCTTGTGAAAATGTTTTGAGTATACTTGAAGGCTTATGGAAGATGATATAGGTAAGAATCTCCTTTGACTATTTGTGTATTGCATTTTAGATATGAGCAAGACAGTGGGCATGACAGCGGAAGTGAAGACGCCTGTTTTGATTCTTCACAACCCTTTACATTAGTTACTATAGGCATGAAGAAATTTTTTATACCCAAGTCACCTACTTCTTCTAATGAACCTGAAAATCGAGTCTTTCCCATGCCAACAAGTATAGGGATTTTCCTTGACTATGATAAAGGCAAAGTTAGTTTCTACGACATGGATCACATGAAATGCCTTTATGAACGCCAGGTGGACTGTTCACATACAATGTATCCAGCATTTGCATTAATGGGCAGTGGAGGAATTCAGCTTGAAGAACCCATCACAGCAAAGTATCTGGAATACCAAGAAGACATGTAGTATAATCATCTGGTATGACACAGAATGAAAAATGTGAACAAAACGATGCCTTTGTGTTAACCTTCGTAACCAATTACATATCATCTAAGTATTCTGCCACCACACCTATTTTTTGTGTATGTTTTTTCTTAAAACACAGAAAACCTGTATAAACTTGATTCTTCATGTCATTGTTCTGCCTTTCACAATTGATAGGAGTAAAGAGACTGTTTCCTAGGTAACACTGAATTGGTTAAATTTGCAACTGGATTGTCTTTCTCTTTATGAACAGGAAATCTAGTTTATGTCAGTTGGTATTGCTGATATTTACATTCCTTTTTGGGGGGCAGGGATACAAAAGTATTTATTATATTATACTTCTTTTGCATTTGGGTTTTCATTTTTATGTCATGTTTATGTTGTAAGAGAAAAGATATTTAAAATGTACCTTTTGGATAGAAATGAGCACTAAACTGTCTTGCATTTGTTTTAAATAAGGAAAGAAGTTAGAGATAAAAATGATGGTATATTTAAATGGAAAATTATGTAATTTAAGATCTGTAATTCACTGCTAAGAGTAGATTATCTGGAAAATGAATCTTGCTGTTATTTTTAAGGCCACAAACTGTATTAAAGTTACTTTAAAGAGTTCCCTTAGCTATAACACTCTGTACCGGGATGTGAAATAAACACAGTTCCTTGCAGGAAACAATTAAAATTCTTACCTAAGATATGAAGCTTTTCACTTCATATAATTTTTTCAGAAAAAAAAAATTGTCTTCAAATTTTCTTAGTCACTCTCTGAAAATATTTGAGCTTACATCAAAGAATTTTTCAGAAATATTAGTGAAAATGCACTGATACTGAAATCATATTTGTTCTTTTGCCCTCTTATTATATCTTGTGATTCTCATTTTTTGGCATAAATATTCAGATTTTCTGATTGTCCTGCCTTATGTTTACATGTTCTAAAAGTTTATAATATATTTTATTTGCATTAAATATAGTATAAAATATAGAGTAACTAATTGTTCAGTTGAGTGGCATTTTCTGTGGCTCATTGTTGGTATTAAGCATTTGTAAAGCAGGCAAGTAAAATTTCACATTTAATTGCTTAGGTATAATAACTAAAATCATAACTATCTACACCTTTTTAAAAACTAAAAGCTTTTGATTTGAAGGACTACATTTTATCTAAATGTTATGTTCATTTTTAAAAGAAGGTCTTAGGTTTTGATTTAAAGTCTTTTTTTTTTTTTTTTTTTTTTTTTTAAAGTAAAAGTGCTCACTCAGAAACTGTTATCCATTTCCTTAATATTAATCATTATTGGAATGCCTTTGGCATATTTTAATAATGTGACCAAAACTTTTAGGCCTCTTTTTTTGTTGTTGTGTTGATAGAAATTATTCAGGCTGATAGTAGTAAATTGGTTTTTTTTCCCCTTATCAAAATAGAAAATAACATGGAGAATTTCAGTGTTAATTACTTTGTTACTTTCCCATCTACGATAGCACCTTATGATATAGGCTAATCTAAGCAAACATGCAGTGTTATGTGGATCATTGTGCAATGAAGCTGCTAAAGTCACATGTTGTTGTAAAGTTTGAAACTCTCAAGTCTTGTGTAAGTACAGATCATATAGACATTTTAAAATATAAAGCTTTAACAGGAATAGGGAAGCTGTTTAAAACATTGTATAGTTGTATATAAATTGTTCACCTGGATTTCTTTTATTTTAAATAAAAATGAAAAGTCAAGTGTAATTATTCAAATCTGCATTCTGAGAATTCTTAGTATGTTGGTAATCTGTTCTTATGTGAAATTGAACCAAATTTCTTAAGAAAGATGTTTATTTGGGCATGATAACTTATAGCTAAAGTTTTATATAAAACTAGGTATTTTTTAGCTTTAATTCTTATTGACAGTCATTAGAAAAGCTTGCTATGAAACTGACTTATTTACATATTTAATTGATCAGTTTGTCTAATATTTCTTTTCAGATCCTTGATAGGTTAAATTTTGACCAGTTGAGTACCTTAGTTCACATTCATACTCTTGGTTTATGGCACTGGTGTCCATTTGTTACTATGATTGGTGGGTTAAATATTCTTTTTAAAATAAGGGTTGTTCCTATGATAACTATATAAAACTTAATTCTCATATTCACAGTTGCTTTCTTGAGTATTAGAGAGTCAGAGCTGGGGGCGGATGTGGCTCAAATGGTTGGGCGTCTGTCTGCCATATGGAGGGACCTGGGTTCGATCCCCGGGACCTCCCGGTACAAAAAAAAAAAAATGTATATATATATAGAGAGTCAGAGCTATCTCCTGGGAATTGAACACAGTCAGGACTTATTAAATCTTTTGCTATGGCCCATAACCTGGAAATATGTATGCTATACATATACAAATACAGTCATGTGTATTGCTACAAAAATTTTTGAGAACTAGTATTAGAGGCATAAGAAATTATCTACCAGGCAGATTTACATTCATTCTAAATATATTTTACCTGCTTGTTTACTGATGTAATAATATCTTCAGAGAATTGGATTTTTTCTTAGGACTCTCTTGCTTTAAAAAATGATGGTAAAGGGATTTGGTTTTCTTAAGTTTAATTTGGAGCTAATTACCAAAGAATTACTTGGGGCAAGGGCAATGATAAAAAAGCAATGTCCAGGCACTCAAATACTAGCAATAGTTCAAAGCCATTACTAGCTATTCAACTAGAGAGACAAGGGGAGGAAATGTTACTAGATACTAGATCTCAGTGAGAGCTAGCACATTGTGAAAGGGTTGGCTGATATGAGCTGAGGTCGCCATGGGAGGCAGCTATTGCCAGAGATGCCAGAAAGTAGCATTGCTTCTGAAGTCTGATGCCATTTTGATTCTTGATTCTTTGGATGTGACTTGTTTTCTTTTCCAGAAGCTTTTAGCACTTATTGTCTCTGGTATTTTGAGATTTCATGACAGTGTTTCTTGATATGGGTTATTCCCCCTCCTCCCATTTCCTGTTTTGGGCGTTTAGTTAGTCCCTTCATTTTTGGGGAAGTTTTCTTGTATTATTTCTTCAGTGATTTCTTCCCCTTCAGTTTAACTTCTACTTTTTGGAATCCTGTTAGTCAGAGATTAGGCTGCTTCATGTTCTTATCCTTTTTCATAGCATCCTGTTCTTGTTTCATTGAGGTGGTATTTTTTTTTTTCTTAGCACTCATCTTTAAATAGTTTCTTTGCCCTCTATATTATTAGATTCCTTGAGTTTTCCTTTGTTTTGGTTTCTGCCTTTGGTGTTAGGGGTGTTTTTCTTAATTGTTTTTTTTTTTCATTAAAGAATGAAGCATTAAAGGTTAATTAATAGGTTTGTGTAGGGCTTATTGGCTGTTGAATGTCACTAGGGCATGAAAGTCATGAGATGGCTTTTGTTGGATCCTCCCACATATCATCATCTACAGATCTTCCAGTCGTCTGTCTCGATGTGATCTTCAAGAATTGGGCTGTGGATGAAGGCTGGGGTCCCTCTATTTATTAAATAAACTTTCACTTCATTCGCCTGACTTTTCCCTATTATTTAGTGTGCCTGAGGAAGAAACTTCTCCAGTTTTCTTTGGAAGTAACTGGTGGTGGTGTTAGTGGGTCATGGTTAGCCAGGGGGAGAAGATGGGGGGGGGAGTAATCACATGATAATGTAGGGTGGATCTGGGAAACTAAAGGGATGGAGTTTTAATTGCTCCCCATTCTAACTTTCAAATAGTCTCTGTTAGCTCTACTTTCAGAATATATCCAGAATCCAACTACTACTTCTTCCACTGCTGCCACCAACATTCTAACCTGGTCATTTTAATATCTTTCTAACAAGCCTCCTTGCTTTAGCCTTGTTAAACCCTGAAATCTCTGGTCTTGTCCAAAATTTGTTTCTTGCCTTACAAAATCTATTGTAGATGAGCAGAGATCTCCACTGGTGACACAGGGACCCAGGCTCCCTACATTTTGAGACACCACCATCTGAACACATGATTTCTAAGATTACTACAGAAAAAACAACGAAAACAACTATTAATGTATCAGCATGCCCCTTTCAGTTTCATTGGCTAGAATTAGTCACATGGTTCTAACTAGCAGGCATGGAGATATTATCTTCTGAGTGCTCAGGAAAAAAACTGGATATGGCTGAAAACTAGCAATTTCTACCTCAAGTCCTTGCTCCTTTAGTTCGTATTCTCTATTTAAAACCCAGTGATCCTTTAAAAATGTGTAAGTCATTTCATATTGCTCCTGCTATTCCACTTATCTGCATAACTCCCTCACCTTTGTCTTTTTTCAGATGTTCGCCTCAATGAGAACCACTCAACCATTCACTCAAATTGTACCCCTGCTTTCCCTGCATCCCACCCCTGGCTCTGTACTATTCATTCCCTGCTTTATTTTTTCCCATAAACTTCTAAATTTCACTTTGAATGTAGTCTTTGTAGAATGTAAGCTTCATAAGGGTAGGAGTTTTACTCAGTTTTTTTCACTGCTGGGTCCCAGTACCTTGAATCCCCCTTGGTTTTCAGCCCTGTGGGCCACCTTTGCCATTGTGGTAAGTGGATACCTGCAATTCCTGAGCTAGTCTGAGGATCTGTGGGGGTAAATCAGCTTGCCTCTCATAGGTTTCTCCCTCTGCAAGCTTTTTTAGATTTGACCTTCACAAAGTCATATGCCATTCCTCCATTTCCCCTGTTTTCACAGTAGTTTGGGATTATAGATGTCTTCATTGTAGTTGGAGTTTGCTTTTCAGTTTTTTGTTCAGGTTGTTTTGGGGTGATTTTCAAGAGGGAAAACGTGGAGAATAGGACTTTGCCATCTTGAAACTGGAAAAAGTATTTTTGGAATGATGAATTTAGCTGGAAGGTAGGATATTAAATATTTATTCATTGGGTCTATGAATATTGATATCTTTTCCATATCTTCTTTCTGTAACACCCTGAGATCTAGCTCCTTGGCTCGTGAAAAACAGAACAAGGTGTTTTGTGTGTGTTTTAATGATGGAGCTATAGTGTAATGCCTTATGTTTGGCAGAAGATATTTTCTTGTAAAGATCACTTATAAATTGAACTATAAGTGTATTTGGTGGGTGGATTCAATATTTATTGAAATATAGCAAGAGTTTTAAAGTGCTATTTATCATGTTAATGTTTTCCCCATTTGGATTTTTTATACTCTAGATGGTCACTTCAGTTTTTAAGCAGAAGCACTTCCACACTATGGAAATATTTGTAGAACAGAAGTTATTTTCCTGGTGAAATTTCTTGGGCTACCAGTTCTTTCCATAGGTACCTTTTACCTTTTACAAATGGTGATGTGCAAGTAAGTGTGCGCAAATGTTTGACTACCTTCTTGGAGCATACTAATACGACTTAAAACTATTGGGTGATAGGGAATTCCAAAAACATTTATGGAAATATTTTTAAAAGGTTAGTACATTGTAAATCATGTTTAAAGAGTAATCCAACAGTAGTTTATGGAGTTTTAGGGAAAGAAGGTGCACTGTGAGCAAATAATTTCCAACAATATTCAGGCACTGTCAAATATTTGTTTTATTTTTGACTGCAGCCATTTTCACAGCATTTGAGTTTGAATCTCCAGAGCATTATGTGGAACCTATTGTTGAAGTGGTAGTAGAGACTAACACAGATTTTTGGAGTCTGAGTGACTTGGATTCAATTTTGAAGTTAGTTAATAGCTGTATGATAAGTTATTAACCTCTGAGCTTCATCTTATATGTAAAATAGTTATTACTGTTAACCTACTTCAAAAGTAAACTGATGTAAACAAAGTACTTAACAGTACTTGGTATATAGTAACTTCTCAATATATGGTGGCTACACAATATACATTCTGCTTTTAAGTAGCATTTCTAAAAATAGTATTTAACCTAATAAAGTACCTTTTACAAATGGTGAAAATACAATTGAGTAGAAAATTGTACTAGGAGAATCCTAAGTATTGTATTAACTGCTATTATTTGTTCATTATACCTAAAATCAATTTGGAAAGGTGTATGAATAGTTAATTTGAGGTATAATTCAGCCAGTCAAATAAAAATTAAATCCAGTTCTTTGTGAGGCCAAGATAATATGGTCCAGGTGTGTTTCTTTGTTATTACCTAATAAGAGCTCATAAAATGCAAAAAAGGACTCAGCATGTGACTAATGTCGTCTATTTCAAATATCAGATGTCTGAGGTAAACTTAGATTTCTCTGGTGGCTCCTAGAACCTGCTGGTAGTATTGTTAATTAAAAAACACCTTGCAGTCTAGAGCTTCTCTAATGTTAATGTGCATGTGGATCACCTGGGGATCTTGTTAAAATTCAGATTCTGACTCTAGGTCTGGGGTAGGTCTTGAGAGTCTGCATTTCTAATGAGAGCCCCAGGTGAAGCCAAGTCTGCTGATCCGGGCATCACAGTTTAAGTAGCAGATAACAGAACTATTCCTGTGTGTTTGTTATGAGTGGGGATTGGAGGTGAGACAGCATAAAGTAATCTACAAAGAAAATGGATCAGGCTCAACTGGAATAAGTGTCACCCAAGGTAGGCCTCAGTGGTATTTGCAGACAAAGCCAAAGCTTCTCTTAAAGCAGCTTCAAATCAATTTGGGTACTTGGACAGACAATTTAGACCCCCAAGATACTACGGGAAAGAGTTTGGGCTCCCCAAATTAAAGACAGGCTTATAATGCATCAGCCATTTAAAACCAACCAACCAACCATTCTTAGCATCACTCATTCAAGAAGGTGAATAGCATTTGCCTGATCCTGATCCTTGGTCTTTGGTGATACTAGAATGAGTTATTTGCAAAGTATCCACACATATCTAAAGATCTGTTAGAATTTATTTTAAAAGTTTACCACTTGTGTTGAGGACTGTATTCCAGAAATCTTGCTAATTGCTTTATGTAGGTCTTATTTCCGTTCTCATCACAATTATAAGAAGAGTGTATCATTTTACCCACTTTACAGAGGAAGCTAAAGATCAAAGAAATTACCTTGCCAAACATCTCAAAGCTTGTAAGTGACAGAGCTGGGATTTGAACTCACAGCTGATCTAAATTTTGAACCATTATCTAGACTTACTGTTAAATCCATTTAATTATTGAGAAGTGTTTGCCAAATATAATAATGACGATAATTTTAAAAAAATTATTTCTGTTATTAACTCTTGAAAACTAAGTGTTTAATGACTGCATAGCATTTCATTGTTGGACAGTTAAATTTTCTAGTATTTGCTTTTATAATGCTTTAAAGAATGTTCTTGGTTACAGGGTTTCAGAGTGGCTACTCCAGGAATGTGTGCCTGTATATGTTTTGACAGAAAGTGTTTTGAAAAGCTTGAATTTGAATGCTTCTGACTTGGGGCAAGACATGCAGACACTACCATTTCAAGTTAATGTCACATTTCTCTTCCTTGCTTAGCTCTAAAAGTCTTTGAGTTTCCCAAGGCTTTTATAGAGTATTGAAGACATATGTAGTGAATCGAGTCTCTAAATTTAGGAAGACGAGCAATTCGCAATCTTCAATATCATTAGTGACTCAATTTTTTATTATTTTCTTAGGAAACTGAGGTTGGCAATGCAAATGGTTTTACAAGGATTCTGGTGGTAAGAAATCATCTTGGCAATATTCAGATTTAGGTGATTGAGTCTAAATAGATGATGTTATTAGAATACAGCTAGGGAAAATCCCATTATCTACAAAATGTAGAGGAATTATTCTAGGTAGCAACATGTCCAATCGTTAATAGAGATGTGTGTACTTTTGTGACAGTGCTCCCAAATCTGTCTTTATTCATTACTGGCTTAGTCTATAGCACCCTTCACCATTTATCTTTACCCTAAAATATAAAGTTGCATAAGAAGAGATTTTTTATGTGTGAATACACTAGAATTCCATTTGAGATAATTTCACTAACTTCGACAAAGAATTTTTGCTTAATCTGTTTTAATTCAACCAAGAGCCAGAATAACCTTTCTCAAGAATCCTTAGACGTAACAGCTGTCAAAACTGGTTTTAACTTTCCACAATCCATTTCTATGTAGTTTGAGAGCTAAACTTAGTTTATATTTTAAAAAATTATTTATGGAAATAGAAAGCTTTCCAAGCTATTTTTACTTTTTCCCTTCTCCGTATCTCAACATTCCACTTATATATATTTGGATTTTGGAACTATAGAAATGAAGGAAGCATTAATTTAAAAGAAATTATCACTTTGAACATGGTCCAAAATATTTAGAAGATGAACATTAAATAAGGCTCTATTTGTCAATTATACCAGTTCCTAAATTAATCCAGGAATATAATTGATGTACTTAGATTTAATTTATGGACTTTGTTTAACATTCTTAAATTATGGTGCTGCATGAGTTTGACCCCGTTTTCCCAATTGGCCATATTTCTAAGGATATTTCTGTCTTTCCAAACCAGATTCCCTGTGAATAAGGACATTAGACAGCCGTTGGCATTCTGATGCCTGTTGCCTTGGATCTAGACATTTAAGGAATCTAAACTTGTATTAATAGAAGGAATGGACAGAGTATGACAATAACTCAGACTAGATAATTGAGTTCTTATATGCTCTTTAAAAATTAAATTAGCCTGGCTATCCTGTTCTTCTTTACTAAGAGATTGAATTGCAAGTAGAAGGAAATTAGTTAAAGGACAGATCTCTTATAAAATGAGTTAGATCTTTAGAGGAAGGTTAGAGAATCTAGATCATTGCATGTTTTTTTCTCATACTGGCATTCTGGGAGAGAATTTTGAATAATTTTAGTCTTATGTTGGCTAACTCACATTATTCCTGGTTCCTTAGATGAACCCATCCTTGCACATGACTTCGGTAACCACCTATTTGCCACTGGTTCTACAGTTTATCTCCAGCCTAGAGCTCTCTTTTGAGCCCCAAACTTATTTATACAATTGCCTTACTCAGCATTTACATTTGGATGTTTCAAAGGTACCTCAAAACTCAGATTTCCCAGGGCTCTTAATCCTTGCTCTCTCCAACCAGGCAATTCATTTTAAAAGAAGAGTTATTAAAAAATATTTTAAAAGCTAAAATAGATTGAGATAACTTAGCTGGAGCATCCTTTTGGTATCCTTATAGTCACTCATCAAAGTGTACCAGAAAATCATGTCAGCAATTTGCTGTACCATTTCTGAAGCCTAATAAGCATAAAGAATAAAAACTTCTATGGCAAATTCTCTTCTCTAGGTTTACAGGCATGCTCCACCCCTCCTTGGCACTTAAATTCTGACTTAGTTGCTCCTCTGGATTTTGCCTAAAAAGTTCTTAGTGGCATTCTTTTTGGATCTACTTCTTATGGACTGTGGTGCAGCATGAAGCACTTTGAAGCAAGATGGACTTGAGTTCAAATTGCAGCTCTTCTACTAATTATGCGGTAATCTTGGGAAAGTTTCATAATCCCTCAGAGCCTTAGTTTTCTCATCGGTAAAATGGGAAAAATACCTACCCTGTAGGGTTTTTGAGGATTAAATTAAATAATGAATGCCTGCCTGGCATATGGGTATTTAATGAATGTGAATTCCCCTCTAACTTCACAAACTGCAAACTTCACAAAGATCCATTTTTTAAAAAAACTCTTATGTGTGCTCCCCCCCCCCCCCCCCCTTTTTTTTTCCTATTCCTTCAATGGAATTACCTTTTGGTTCCCTTCAATCACACAAGCATCTCCTTTGATCTTGTTAGATTGGGGATGGAAGAATTTTTTTGTTTTCATTTTGTTTTCTTGTGGTGTCCTGTGAATATGAGTATATTCAAAGTGAAAAAGGATTTTTTTTTTTTCTGGTAATTTAACTATTTTATTTATGCTAGGCCAACATCTTGGATTAGACAATAAAAAGTTGCCCTATTAACAATTACCTTTTATTATTTTACTTGAGAAGTTGTGAGTTAACAAAACAATCATGCATACCATACCTTTTGAGGCAACTTCCTCTAGCCCACCTGGCAAAGTGTCTGGCATATAATAGGTTCTTATGCCTTATAGTAGGCAAATACCAGGCCCCATCAGCCTGTGGTACAACTGAAACATGTCAGCATTAAAATCTACATAAATGTAAGTCTGGAAGTTCCCAGAAGTATTGGATAAATACTCAGAATCAGGTTTTCTTGGATGTTTCCATTATCGCTTCTACCAGGGCCTTCTATGAAAGTGCTGCTTGCTGGGCTCAGCTACTCTCTGCTATGCCAGAACTGCACTTGGTCTATTGCCTAGTGCAGCTGGAGTAGTCCTCTCTCTAGCTCATGTTTTTCTACCTGGCTCCTGAATCATCACTGTTTATGTAGCAGTTTTAGGTTAGTCATTCAGTTTCTGGGGTTGGCAGGAAAGGAAGTAGAAGAAATGCATTACTTGCCACCTCCTTTCTCCCTGCTCATCAGCCAACCAATTTACTTTGTTCCTATGCTTTGAGAAGTCTAAAAGCCCCAATCTTTCGCTCATGCCCTGAGGGGCTCCTGTAACTTTCTCTAACGTCTTAATTTGGACTCTTTGGGCTCTGCCGGCACCTTTGAGTGTGTGGGTAGAAGACAAAAAGAATGATCAATCATGTTAATTACAAATTTTAAAAATTAATGACTCATTAAGACTTAGCAACTGTCTTAAAATTTTTCCAGTAGTCTGTCTTCCTCCAGGGTCTTAAAGATTAATTCTAAAATGAGTTCCCTTGGAATGTAAACCAATACTATTTCACCTGTGTTAAGTGCAGCTATGTTTATCAAACTGGAATTAAAGGATGCAACAGAATCAACGTATGTAAATCAACTTTGGCCATAGGATCTTTCATATGTTCGGATCTCCAGCTATAATACCAGATGTTTCAACTGTGTCTACAGTCATATAGGAATGGACTATCTCAAGAGCTGTCTTGCTCAGTGAGTAGAATGCTAACTTTTCTCTTGAAATCCTTTATGCCATCAGTATAGAGATGATTCTCTTGAATAGTACTTTGTGCCTAATGTGATAAGTGTTCTAGTAACAATGCCTTCTCAGTTACTATGAGTGGGGAAATGAAACTCTCAGGATTTAATATCCTTTAAAATATTGAGATCTAAAGAATTTAAAAAAAAATAAATTAGCTACAGGCCATTATATATCTTGCCGTAACCTACAGAATTGGGTGGGAGAGAGTGTAAACTACAGTATAAACTCTAATCCATGCTTAGTGACAATGCTCCAAAGTGTTCAATTGCAATGAATATACCACACTAATGAGGACTGTTTTTAATATGGGAAAGTATGGGAGATGTGGGGAGCGGGGTGTGTGGGAATCCCCTATATTTTTTATGTAACATTCATGTAGTCTAAGTATCTTTAAAAAAAAAAAAAATAGCTGAGCATCCTCTTGAAATATCAGGCTTGCAGTGACTTGACCTCACCTTTTCCAACTCAGGAGAAATTTGAGCCTAGAGCAATAATTGTGCCACATACTGAAATTAAATGCATTTGTAGGAGGAAAAATCACACTGAAGAGAGCATATTATTTTGCTGGTACAGATGTTTTATATAGCATATCTTCTAGGCTATATCAAAGCTGTAAAAATAGGACAGCCAAATAGAACAAAGAACAAAAGACTTGAACGGGCACTTCAAAGAGGAAATCCAGAAAATCAAAAAAACATTCAGAAGTGCAAATTAATATCACAATGAGATCACTAAGTACTTGCAAGGATATGGAGCAATAGGAACTCATACATTGCTGGTAGGACAGTGTCTAGTATATTACTAGGTAATATATTTTTGAATATAGTATATTATCTAGTAAAGCTAGAGATACACATACCCAGTAACCCAGCATTCATAGACATGTCCTAGAGAAATTCATGCTTGTGTCGTTTGGATACATGTACAAGACAGCTCAGAGCCATGTTGTTCATAATAGCCCCAATCAGGAAATAACCCTGATGTCCATCAGTTGAAGTAAATTGTTTTTATTCAACTGTGTTTTCTTTTTCTTTTTAAATTATTGTTTATATTTTCAATTATTAAATGTACAAATTAAAATTTAAAAACAGTTAGAAAAAAGTAAATTATGAAAACTTTATATAGCTAGATATTATCAAGAGCATGAAAATTAACCACAGGTGCATGCAACAAAGTGAATCTCACCATGTTGAGCAGAAGTAAAGTGCTATATGCCTATGATATTTATTATTAGTCTGCTAAAGGCGTGCTGATACAAAGTACCAGAAATCTGTTGGCTTTTATAAAGGGTATTTATTTAGGGTAGAAGCTTACATTTACAAGGCCCTAAAGAGTCCAACTCAAGGTTGCTTTCTCACCAAAGCCAGTTGCCACATGTTGAAGCAAGATGGTCACTGACCTCTGGTCTCTCAGGGCTTCTTATATCAGTCTCTGGCATAGGGCTCATTTCTTTCTGGGCCTTCTCAGCTGCTCAGAGGCTCTGTTCTTTTCAGCTGCAAACAATCAGGTGAATGGCTCATATCTTCCTGGTGCTCCAGGATCAAATATGACAGAGATCTCTCTTCTCATGTCTTTTTTTTTTTTTTTTTGAGGTACCAGGGGCTAGGGATTGAACCCAGGACCTTGTATGTGGAAAGCCTGCATTCAACCACTGATCCACATTGGCTCACCTGAGTTGGTTTTTTTGTTTGCTTGTTATTTATTTATTTTTTAGGAGGCACTGGAGACTGAACCTGGGACCTCCTGTGTGGAAAGCAGGCACTCAACTGTGCTTGAGCCACATTTGCTCCCCTTGTGTGTCTTCTTGAGAGTCCAGTTATATCAGCCCACCAAGGGGGCAAGGACTCAACCTAAGTCACATCCTACCAACGTGGTGGCATCAAAAGCCCTAAATTGATTTTTCTCAAATAAATTTAAGACCTTTAAATTTAATACAATCAAAGGGTATCACACCCAGAGGAATAGATTAGTTTAAAAACATAATTTTTCTCTTTTTGGGAATCATAAATCTCAAACTGCTATATATATCAAGTTCAAAAATAGACAAAACTTAAATTTGCTGGACTATAAACCCCATGAGGAGAAGGATCTTTCATTTATTCTTATTATTAGTGCCCAGAACAGAACCTGGCACATTTTAGATGCTCAATGAATATTTAAATGAACTTAGACATATTATTTAGGAATGTATATGTGGGTGTAAAAATGTAAAGAAAAATCATTACCATAAAAATCAGCATAGGGTTACCTCTAGGGATGAGGGAAGTTGTGGGTAGAAAGAGGGAGAGGTCTCCTGTGGTGCTGGTTGTTTCGATTTGACCTGGTTGGTGATTATAGTAGTGTTCACTTTAATTTACTCCTATGTGCTTTTCTCTGCGTGATATTTCATAATAAAGCCATTAAATCAACTACCCTCTAGTTTATTTGGTTTTATTTTTATATACCCATTTTGAAGCATACATGAGAGGAAGGTACAGCTTTGGAAAGATCACATGACTGCTGTCACTGGAATTGTATGTGAATGTGTTGGGGTCAGATTGACATTAGTGACCATAGGGCTTTTCATTTGTTTGCACCAGGATGTTCAGATGCAGATGATGCCATTGTGTTAATTAGAAAAAGAGGCAGAGGCCATGGTTGAGTTTGGGGGCCCCAACTCACCCCCCTCAGCTGAGTACTGCTATGTAACTTCAGAACTTTATGCAGCATCCCAGCCCTAGTGTTTAGAGAATATAGTAAGTGTCTAATGTAACTGCCATAATATACGTTCAAATTCCTGTCCACTTAAATGATGAGCTGTGTACTGGGAATCAGCTGAATTTCCATGTTGGAAATAGAGCTGCAAGTCTTCCTGTTTGAAAAGTTTTTTTTTATTCCACTTGGATGAATAATTTTCTGTCGATTCTAGTGTGGTGTTTTAAAGTATAACTTCAGTAGAAAGAGCAATGTTTTGGGAATCTCCAGGCTCCTGATTCTGGTCTCAGATCTGGATCTGGAAGATCTGAATAAGTAACTCTCTAAGCTTCAGATTCCCTAATTCCAAAGCCAGAATTGAAGTGGGGCTACAGTTAGCAAACCATGCTGGGTAGAAGCCAGGAGTTCTGCAGTTGGTTTCTCTGGGTTAGCAGAGGAAGACTGGATGGGCTAGGGGGAGGGGTAAGACCCGGTCCTCTAGCTCATACTCTCCAACTAAAGACTTTACCTTTGATCTATTTTTTAAATTTGAGATTCTTTATACATATTCATTTGAAGACAAGCTTTCACTGGATGGGGTGTTCTCGAAAGCACCTTTTTGCTCCAATAGTCTCTAAGACTCTTGTATGGCAGCATCATACAGAGATTAAGCCTGTGAGATTTGGTATTAGATGCTGCTCCATTCACTTCAAATTGAATGACCTTAAGCAACTTTTTACCTCATAGGATTTAAGGTTTCTGTGGACTAAAATGAGTTATACAGTTAGCAGAAAAATGAATGCTCAAAAATGTTAAGTATTTTAATTGAGAATTAGGTAGATTTCCATTATCATACATTTGGACTTCTTCATTTATAAACTTCATAATTACTCTCTGAAGATAGAGCTTTCCCAAAGAGCAATCAGGCCTGTTCAATGAATTGCTAAATAAACTGTATATTATGCAATTTTACATGTGGAGAAGGGTCTGCTACCCTGGAAATATGGGCATATGTTACCCAAGGACTGGGGAAGTAGAAGACTTTTCTGTAATGAAGACTGTAATGAAGCGTAACAAATTCCATCTTTCCTCCTTCCCTATTATAGAGCGAGTCTGTGTTTAACCAAGTCTGGAAATGTCAAAAATCGCACTTAACTTTTCCTTGTCTCTATTTAAATTCATGATGTCTGGGTGAAATTCATTCTTGAAAAAAACCCAGAGTTTTGTTCTGATGGCTGGTTGATAGGGAAATAGCAGAAGCTGATAAGCCCCTGAGTTTTTGCTTAGAGAATCATTCACACTGGGATTTACAAGCTCTAACTGCTCAAGTAGAAATCAGAATTATGCAGTTACTCTTCGGAGATTTTCCAAATGGTTGGAGACCAAATCGTTCTCAGTCCTTATGTGAATTCTGGCTGGCAGTTAATTTTCTTCTTTTATGTACTCTTTAGATTCTTCCCTTTATTGGACAAATCCCTTAGTTGGGAGGAATAAAGCAGCAACCCAAAACTGTGACAGGTGTGTACCAGTAGAGAGTAGGTTCTAAATGAGGATGTTGCCCTCTAGTGCTGAAATGCAGCCCAACCGGGAGCACCCTGGAAACAACAGCTGCACCTGTTTGCCCCAGATACCCAGAGAATGGCCCTGGTTTTGACTTATTTGTCAGTGCTCAGAAGAATGATAATTGCACAGTGTTTGGCCAATCTGCAACTAACAGTCACTACATTTTGGGTACCGGTTAGAAAACAAGCGCAGCATTTGTAGGAGCCCTGATCTTATGTAAGTATGAGGTAGAGGTGGTGGCACCTTTAGAAACAGCTCACATTTGTGAATAGTTGCTTGTTTTTCTGTGTGAAACTTGCTTCTAGGAAATGGAACCTATTGTCTCTCATGGAAGATAATCATCTTGTACCTTCCATGTACTTTGTATTAAAGATCACTGGTGTTGGATCACAAGATATTGGACCCAGTTTTTAATTCAGTAAACATTTGAGTTTGTCCTATATGCCAGGCAAAATGCTCATCCAAGTTATGTTATCAGGGAGAGCAAGTGTGTTAAAATGGCCCCTTTCTCTGACTATGTTGGTTAGCATCCAACCATGAAACAAAAAACCACAGTAATTTGAAAAGGAAAGTTAAATATGAAAAATATGAACATTACCATGGATTGGAGTAACAGAGAATTAGCTAGTAAGGGGTAAAAAGAACTTTAAAGAATACAGGAATAGCAATTATAGAGAGCAGCTATTACCCCTAGGGCTGAGGGAGAGCTCCCAAGAAAGGAACAAATCTGGAAGAACCCCCCACCCCCAAGTCCCTGGGCTGAGATCCAGAGGGAGTGCAACCATGGTCCAATGGATGATGGAGAAGTTGCCATCCAGAAAAACAACACATTTTACTGCTTTAATGATAATTTAGTCTTTCCTCTGGTATGGTTGATCAAAATTTGTTTTTTACACACAAATATGCTCATTAAAAAAATAGGACTGCTACAAGTTTGTGCCCTACAAACACAGGAATTTTGGTAAACCTGATTTCACAGAATTCTCAAGAAAAAGATAAAAATATAGGGTACATTAATAATTGTATTCATTGCATAATCAGTATATTCTTGACAGGAGAGTACTGTCATCTTGACAAGGTGTTAATGAGAACTAAATACCCTGTTTCTAATTATGAATTTTCCACAGACGAGTTTCTGGATCTATTTCAAACCTTGCCTCTCCTCTACTACCAATCTACTTCTGCTCATCAGGCACCTTAGGACATGTTCATCTTGCATTAAGACCTCCAATCCTAGATTTTTGTCCCAGCACCAGGTAGAGTCACCACAGTGGGTGATAGGAGTATCCCTGGAAGTCATTCCTATTCCAAGACAACTGGTAATTACTGTTTATGGACATGACTATGAATCACATATCCTGTTAAACCCAAACTAAATGTGTCCCCTATTCAACTACCCTTAGTCAGATCCCAAAAATGCCCCTAGTGACCCCAGTATCACCTGACATGAGGGAAGTGTGATGGAGGGGAAGTCAGAATGAAAAGAGAGAGCAGTCATAAAAGACGCAGAGTTAAAATATTTTACTTTTGCAAATTTTACAAAAACCTAAGAGCATATGAACACATTTCTGTGTTCCAAGGACCTTCAAAGCTTCTATGCAAGTGAGGCAGCTTGGAAATTAAACTTTATTAGCCTCACGGTAAGTCCAGCCCTGCCACCAAACCACCAAATGACACAATGTGTACCTTGGCAAATCCAGTCATTCATCTGTCCTCCTCCTACTTGAGCTCTCATCAGCATTGGATCACTCCTTCTTTATATAAACACTTTTGTTGTCTTGTTTTCTACAACTTTAGATTCTAGACTTTTCCTTCTCTGTCTACATTCTGTGCCTCAGGTTCAGTATTGGGGTTACTTCTCTATTCTCACTGTCTACTGATCTCAACTAGCCTCACAATTGTTAATACCAGTTATAAAATGTCTTCCAAATTTAGACCTCTAGCCTGGACCTCTCCCAGAGCTTGAGAAATGTTGGTTGTCTGCCTACTCACTACCCACTTGGATATCAAATGGGTATCTCAAAAAAAAAAAAAAATGTGTTCAATACAAAACCCAATCCTAAACCTATCTGCACCATTTTAGCAAAGACCTCCACCACTTACTCAAGAGGTCAGTCCAAAACCTAGGAGTTATCCTCTGATTTCTCTTTTTACCTCCTATCATATCTGTCCACTGGCAAATTCTGTCAATCCTACAGACAATCCTATATGTCAAAATATATTCTGAATCTGACCATTTCTGGCCTTCTCCAGCATAGCCACCCTAGTTCAAGGCCATCACTACCTATTGCCTGAACTGTTGTAATTGAGTGGTTTCCTGTCTCCACTCTTGATCCCTCCATCAATTTTCCTTACTCCCCTTGTCAGAACCTTCCAATAGCTTCCTGCCACATTTAGAACAAAATCCAAAGCTTTATCATGGCTTGCAGGGCTCAGCATCAGTGATTCTCAAAGTATGGTTCCTAAGCCAGCAGCTTCAGCATGACTGGGAACTTGTTAGAAATGCTGATTTTCAGATGTCAGCCCAGAAATGCTGAATCAGAAAGTTCTGGAGGTGGGCCCAGCAATCTGCATTGTAACACACCCTCTGGATGATTCTGACAGATCTATATCCTCTGGTCCAGAACTGGTTCTCTGACCTTTTCCCCTGCTACTCCCCCTCTCTGGTTTCCCTTCTGTCACACTGGCCTGGCTGTTCCTGGAACAGGACAAATGAAGTCCTCAGAGCTTTTGCATGTGTGGCTCCTTGTCCTAAACTCTTTCCTCAGCCACGAGGATGGCTCATGCCTTGCTTCAGGCTGGTCTTTGCTCAAGGCCCATGTCCTCAGAGAGGCTTTCCCTGGCTACCCTTTCTAAAATCAGTCCTCCCTTCCCTCTTGTCCCACCCTTGTACTTTACTTCAAAGCTCTTGTCACTACTTCTCACGATATATTTTATCTCTCTCCCTTACTACAAGGTAAGCTCTATGAGGTTAGGGATTTTGTCCCCTTTCACTTTACCGTCAGCACCTAGAACACTCTGGAACATAGTAAGAGCTCAATAAATACTTAATGAATGAGTGAATGAATGAATAGATGATGTTTAGTGGAGGAGCCACTTCTCATCTCCCTTTGTTTCCTAGTAGAGATCTCACACACATTTCTAGTTCCTCTATTAACTTTTCTGGATCTTGGTCCAATTTAGGTGCATTCCCTCGCCCCCCCCCCATATCTTTAAATCTAAGGGGAGAGGGATGAAATGAAAAAGTCCTCAACTTTAGTCTGTTTCATGAAGGCTTTTTTGCCCCTTTATCTTCTGGCTTTTTCCAGTTGCTAACCAAGGGCAGGGATTAGAGCTCTATGGGTATCAGTTCTTTCATTTGTGAACTAGGAACACGTACCCACACCCAAAATAGGGTTATGTTGAGGATTAAATATATGTAAGTCATGTTCCACAATGCCTGGCACAGGTAGATGCTAAAGAAATGTTTGTTTTATTTAGAATTTAGTGTTCTTGGTTTCTAAACAATGGAGCCATCCCCAGAAGCCCTAGGGATGACTTGGATATCTCTGGGTTGATGGGAGATGGCTTAGAATGAGAATCCTCATCTGTTTAGGATACTCTGTTCAAAGCTGTACATGCCAATTGCTTTTCTGAGGTGTTCAGCATTTGGAAGCTGTGTAAGCTTTCTCTTCTTTTCTCAGAAGCGCTTGCTTTTCCTGATGTGCTAATTCATCTGTGCCCAGCAAGGTATGCACATACAGAGAAGGGAATAGGGTGGCTGTAGTGAAGTTAGAAACCCACTGAAGGAATCATTATGCATCCTGGCAGAAGCTTCCTTAAAATGGTGGGAAATGGTGGACAGATCCTAAAGGCTGAGGGTGTGAGGAGGGGGAGTTCAGATCAAGACACCCTATGTCTGTAGATAGTATGTCTTTGGTAGGCCTCTTCAGGTAAGCCTTAATCCAAGCCATCAAGGTCCACCTTAGCAATAAACTTTCTCTAAATCTAAGAAGAGTTTTCTTCCCAGCTATAATCCTGCCGGGTGTGCCTCAGAGTCACTTTGGCACAACTGGAATGATAAGAAATGCATATTTGCCATCTCCCATGTCTTCCTCTTTTAAGGACCTCACCTCACTTTCCAGTCTAAATTCTCTTTTCCTTGGGGCATGACTCTAGGTTGAAAAACATCCTTCCCAAAAGGCAATAGTTAGAAATGACTTTAGATTGATATGTAAAGGTATCTAAAGATGTCTAAAGCAACCAAAGGCAATGAATTAAATTTCAAAGGAAGAATTTCAGTGGAAGAAATTAGGGAAATTATCTCCATTATCAAAAAATGTTGTCTTTTATTTTGTGATTATTTTCAAGCCTGACTCCCATTAGCTTTATTAAAGACAGAGCTGCCAATGAACTGTTCCCCCATTATGTTTTCCCGTAGCTTGCTAGGACTTAAATTTTTAGGAAACCCCAGATCACAGGGTTATGTTATTTGATAGTTTAAATACGCAAGAAGCTAGCATTTTTCCAGTTCAGTGCCAACATAACACACTTCACCCTTTTATAAATTTTGCTCAGTATAAAACCTTGGAAATATGGCCATACTTTTCCTGGATTCTCCCACAATTTCTGGCAGTGCCATTGATAAATGCTGACTTTTTAAAATCTTTTTAACCAGCAAAGCATTTAAATTTTTCTCTTAAGTCAGCATAGAAGTACAGATCTCTGAGAACTGACAGTCTCTTTCAGGGCAAATACGTTGGTGAAGCTTATGAATAAAGATTATCTACCATCTCTCTCCCGTTTTTATTTATTAAGGAGATTAATTCTGTCATATATATTGAAAGTCTTTTTCCATTTTATTGTTTAGCTTTTGACTTTCTTTTTATAATTTTTTTTTTGTCCTCCGAATGTTTTATGTTTTTATATGGTAAAACTTTTTTTTTTTAAAGATTTATTTATTTTTTATTTCTTCCCCCCACCCCCACCCCCCACCCCCATTGTTTTTGCGCTTGCAATCTGCTCTCTGTTTATATGATAAAACTTTTAATCTTTTTCTTTTATGGTTTGGGCTATGACATACATTAATCTGTTTTCTCTCAGTAAAAAGGAAAATTTCCAATGACAGAGGGCACGTGAGCTCATTCTTGTGGTTTAATGAAACTGGGAAATTACAGGGAACACTCCATACAAGATTGCCTTCACTTCTGACACCAGCTGCAGAATTCGAGGGTCCCCAAGATCACTGATTGCACACAATAATTGCAATTTTGGTGAATTTCCAAAACTACTCTCAAGTTCGATAATTCACTAGAACAGGGGTTCGTAACCTTTTTTGTTCCATGGACCCCTTTGCCAGTCAGGTGATATGAATACTACTTTATTTATCTCATACATTCATAGGTGAAGGAAATGCTACATTTCAATTAGAGGTCAGAGAAAATAAGATAATAAGTTGATTTTTTTTCAATTCAAGCTCAGGGACCCCTGAAATTTTTGGTCTGTGGACCCCTGGTTAGGAACCCCTGCACTAGAAGGACTCGGAACTTACCGAAAGCTGTTATACTCATGGTTATAGTTTATTACAGCTAAAGGCTACAGATTGAAATCAGCCAACAGAATGAGTGCATAGGGTAGGGTCCAGAAGGTTCCAAATGTGGAGCTTCCAGTTTTCTTCTCACCGTGAAGTCCTGATAGTGTTACTTTTCCAACACTACTGTGTGACAATACACATGGAGTGCAGCCACCCAGAGAAGGTTACCCGAGTTTTTACTGGGACTCCATCACAAGGCCAATCTCAGTCTCCAGGCCCTTTGAGGGTTGTCTGATACCAAGTGACCCAAAGCGCCCAACCTAAATTACATTGTTGGTCTTTCTGCCTTGCCAGCCTAATTGTTGTGGCCAGTCCCTATCCTAAACCAGATTGCTAGACTACCCAGTAAACTAAAGTCCCAGGCAAATAAAGATGCTCCAATCAGGCATGACATTCCAAGGGTTTAGAGGTTAAGTTCCTACAACATAAGGACAAAGGCCAGACCTCTTTTTGGATAAGGTTAGAATTTTTACTACCTTTAGTCCCCTTTAGACTCAAAAGGCAGGTAGGACTTGCTTGGGACCCATGGAGTCATGAGTTTTGGTACCAAATATCCCAGCATGTAAGTCAAGTTTTTTTTTCCAAATGGGTCAATTTATGAGGGATATTGTATATTGTAGCTTGACCTCTTTATGCTTTCTATAACCACGGTAGAATCAGCTGAGATTTCCCAACCTTCTCTTTTCCAGCTTTGGGGAAAAGGACTGGCAGTAGCTAGGGTGGCAAGGAACTTGTCACTGATTTGTGGTTGCTAAGAACTGCTGAGAGCAATGTTGTGCACAAAAGTAAAAATATACATTGAATAAATGTCAGTATTAATACATATGTTTTTCCATATTCCTATATACTTATAATTTTCATTGGCTATATATTATTCTATTGGTTGGATAAAATTTCCTTCACATTTTTTTAGGAAAAGTAGAACAATGTGTTTTTTTGTTTGTTTGTTTTTTTAACCGGGTTAAACCCAGGTCCTTCCATAAGGGAGACGGATGCCCAACCGTTTGAGCCACATCCGTCCCCCAACAATGTGTTTTAATTAACTTTTTTAAAAAAACAAATCAATTTTATTGATACATATTAATAAAGCATAAATCCATCCAAAGTATACAATCAGTAGTATTCAGTGTAATCACATAGTTGAGCATTCATCATTTCAGTCATTTTTAGAGCATTTTCATTATTCCAGTAATAATAATAAAAAAAAAAAAAAAAAAAAAAAACTCACATCTCTCAATCTCTCTATGCTTCCCCTGCTGTACATAGCTGCTGTTCTGTTTCTTTCTCTTTAGTATATTTGTATTTACATTTTGTAAAAAGAGTCATATATATGCAATATCACCCATATTTGTATTTTACATGAGGTTTCATTATGTTATACAGTCCCATGTTATATTTTTAAGCTTTTCTTCTAGTAATATACGTGTCCTTAGACTTTCCCTTTCAACCACTCTCATACCCATCTAATAGGTCTGCTAGTCACAAACACCATGATGTACTCTCACCATTTCCATTCATTTCCAAAGATTTACAAACAACCTTTTAACCAATTCTGCACAGAGTAAACCTCAGATTTCCATTCCCTATCCTTATTCTATTTTCTGGTGACCTATAATCTAATTATTAATTCCATGAGTTCACATACTATATTTAGTTCATAATAGTGCAATCATACAGTATTTGTCCTTTTGTGTCTGGCTTGCTTCACTCAACATAATGTCCTCCAGGTTCACCCATATTTTCATATGCTTCATGGCTTCATTTCTTCTTACTGCTGCATAAGAAACCACCACTACCAAAACATCTTGAAGATGTTTTCCTCCATTTTCTTCTAGTAGTTTTATGTCTTTGGCTTTTTTTTTTTTTTTTTTTTTTTGAGTGACTACAAAGACTTTATCCAATTATTTAAAATGTTCACGTTTACGTATTCATATGTATACATAAAATAGCACATGGAACCTGCCTTTTATATTTAGGTCCTTGATCCATTTTGAATTAACTTTTGTATAAAGTGTGAGATAGGGGTCCTCTTTCTTTCTTTTGGATATGGCTATCCAGTTCTCTCAGCACAATTTTTGAATAGACTCTTCTGGCCCAGCTGAGAGGGCTTGACTGCCTTGTCACATCTACTTGACTGTATACTCTTGACTCTTGACTCTATTTCTGAGTTCCCAATTTGGTTCCATTGGTCACTCTGTCTTTATGGCAGTACCATGATCTTTTTACTACGAAGCTAAGTAATATGCTTTAACGTCAGGAAGTGAGAGTACTCCAACTTCGTTTTTCAGACGTTTGGCTATTTGGGGGTCCTTACCCTTCCAAATAAATTTGACAATTGGCTTTTCCATTTCTGCAAAAAGGGCTTTAGGAATTTTTTATTGGGATTGCGTTGAATATGTAAATCCGTTTGGGTAGAATTGACATCTTAGCGATAATTAGTCTTCCAATCCATGAACACAGACTGTCCTTCTATTTGTTTGTCTTCTTTGGTTTCTTTTTAGCAATGCTTTGTAGTTTTCTGAATACAGGTCCTTTATGTCCTTGGTAAAGTTCATTCCTAAATATTTGATTGTTTTAGTTACTATTACAGTGTAGGTGGTTTGTGTATTTCTAGGAATTTGTCTGTCTCATCTACATTGCCTAGTTTTTGGCATACAGTTGTTCATAGTATCCTCTTATGATCTCTATTATTTCTGTGGGGTCAATGGTAATGTCACTTCTCTCATTTCTGATTTTATTTATTTGCATATTCTCTCTTTTTTTCTTTGTCAGTCTAGCTAAAGGTTTGTCAATTTTGTTGATCTTCTCAAACCAACTTCTGGAATCTGGAATCTGTTGATTCTCTCTATTGTTTTTTTTCCTCTAGATTTCATTTATTTCTCCTCTGATCTTTACTATTTTGTTTCTTTGGCTTGGTTTGGGATTAGTTTGCTCTTCTTTTTCTAGTTCCTACAGGTGTGCAGTTAGATTTTCAATTTTAACTTTTCTTTTTTAATGTAAGTATTGAGGGCTATAAATATCCCTCTCAATACTGCCTTTGCGGTGTCCCATAGGTTTTGATGTGTTGTTCTCATTTTCATTCATCTCAAGATATTTGGTGAATTCTTTTGCAATTTCTTCTTTGAGCCACTGGTTATTTAAGAGTGTGTTGTTTAATCTCCATATACTTATGAATTTTCCCTTTTTCTGTCCATTATTGATTTCCAGCTTCATTCCATTTTGGTCAATGAAAGTGTTTTGTATAATTTCAATCTTTTAAAATTTATTGAGATTTGTCTTATGTCCCAACATGTGGTACCTTGGAGAAGGATCCATGAGCACTTGAAAAGAAAGTATTTCCTGCTGTTTTGGGGTGCAATGCTCTATAGATGTCTCTTAGGTCTAGTTCATTTATCATATTATTCAAGCTCTCTGTTTCTTTATTTATCCTCTGTCCAGATATTCTATCCAATACTGAGAGCAGTGTATTGAAGTATCCAACTATTATTGGAGAGACATCTATTTCTCCCCTCAGTTTTTCCCTGTGTGCCTCATGTATCTTGGGGTACTCAGGTTAGGTGCATAAATATTTAGTATAGTTATTTCTTCTTGCTGAATTGCCCCTTTTATTAATATATAATGACTTTCTTCATCCCTTATAACAGTTTTGCATTTAAAATCTATTTTATCTGATATTAGTATTTCTACTCCAGCTCTTTTATTGGTTACTATCTGAATGGAATATCTTTTTCTAACTTTTCACATTTTTCCCCATTTATTGAAGTATATCACTCATATATAAACATACATAAACAATAAGTGCATAGTAATAGTTGTAAACTTACAAAACAAAGATACATAACATTATACAGGGCTCTTATACCTCACCCTACCACTAATACCTTGCATTGTTGTGAAATATATATATATATTTTTTAAGGTTTATTTACTTTATCCATTTTAACCCCCCCCTTCCCCATTTGCTGTTTTGTGTCCATTCGCTGGGCAATTCTCTGTGTCTATTTCCTGCCATCTCTTCTCATAGAGGTGTTCTGCTACCTGCGCCACCTCGGCTCCTAGTTTTCGGAGTTTTCGGAGCATCTCGTCTTGTCTCTCCCCTGTTACGTCATCTTGCTGCATGGCTCCCGGGGCCTGCTGGCTCACCGGCACACAGAGCCTGGCAGCCCATGTGCCTTCTTCTTCTTTTTTTTTTTAAAAAGACACATTTATTCAGCGTCATGATCAGACTATTACATTTAACAATCAACAGCATAGGTGCAAAAAAAAAAATCTACATTAAAACCCTTTGTTGGAATGCTTTACACTTTCCACAGAACAGAAACTGAAATAACCTGTTATACAATTAGTCACAAATACAATCCTTGTGTTTTTTTTTTTTTTTTTTTTTGCCCATACACATGAGTATTGTCTAAAACATGTCTTCTTTGTAGCAGCTAGGCCCTGCCACCACTGTGCTTGGCTGAGTTCACAAATCTGTTGTAACCTGTAGCTTCCCTGTCACTTCTCTGGCTCTCCTCTCCTGCTAAGCTTTGTTTCCTTGTGGTAATTAAAACCTTCTGCCACTGCCGTAGCTACTGCTGCTGCTGGAACTGCCATAGCCACCTTGGTTTCGTGGTTTGACAAAGTATTGGCCTCCACCTCCATAAGGGCCAGAGCTTCTGCCTCCAAAGTTTCCTTCCTTCATGGATCCAAAATTTGAAGACTAGTTGTTGTAACTGCCAAATTCATTGTAGTTTCCACCACCTCCAAAATTGCTTCCATCATTACCAAAGCCATTATAGCCATCCCCACTGCCACCATATCCACCACCACCTCGGCTGCTACCAAAGCCACCTCGACCACTGAAGTTTCCTCCATGACCAAAGTTGTCATTTCCACCAAAGCCACCTCCACGACCACCACCAAAGTTCCCTGAACCACTACGACCTCTTTGGCTGGATGAAGCACTGGCCATCTCTTGCTTAGACAGGGCTTTCCTTACTTCACAGTTGTGGCCATTCACAGTATGGTATTTCTGAATGACAATCTTATCCACAGAGTCATGGTCATCAAAGGATACAAAAGCAAAGCCTCTTTTCTTGCCACTGCCTCTGTCAGTCATGATTTCAATTACTTCAATTTTCCCATACTGCTCAAAATAATCTCTTAGGTGATGCTCTTCAGTGTCTTCTTTAATACCACCAACAAAGATCTTTTTCACAGTTAAGTGGGCACCTGGTCTTTGGGAGTCTTCTCTTGAGACAGCCCTCTTTGGTTCCACAACTCTTCCATCCACCTTATGTGGCCTTGCATTCATGGCTGCATCCACCTCCTCCACAGTGGTATACGTGACAAACCCAAAGCCTCTGGAGAGCTTGGTGTTTGGATCTCTCATTACCACACAGTCCGTGAGTGTTCCCCATTGCTCACAATGGCTCCTCAGACTCTCATCAGTTGTCTCAAAGCTTAATCCTCCAATGAAAAGCTTCCGCAGCTGTTCAGGCTCTTTAGGAGACTCCGACTTAGACATAATGGTAGCAGAAAGCAGAAAGAAAGACTTTAACGATGTTTCCTCAGCGGCGTCCACGAGAGAAAGGAGTAAGCCAACGATCTTATCTCACACCTTCTTATATATATATATATATATTATTTTACCAGGAGGTCCCGGGGACCGAACCCAGGTCCCACCATGTGGCAGACGGACGCCCAACCATTTGAGCCACATCCGCCCCCCTGTTGTGAAATATTTTAAACTAATGATTAAAGAGCATCCTCAAAATATTATTACTAACCAAAGTATCTTATACTTGATATATTTTTCCCCCAACCCACCCTATTATTATTTTATCATTTATACAAAAACATACATAAACAATAAGTGTATAGTAAAAGTTGTGAACTTACAAAGCAAATATGCATAACATCATACAGGGGTCCCATACATCAACCCACCACCAACACCTTGCATTGTTATGAGACATTTGTTACAAATTATGAAAGAATATCATCAAAATCTTACTACTAACTATAGTCCCTATGCTACATTTGGTGTATTTTTTTCCCCCAACCTGCCTTATTATTATTTTTAAAATATATTTTTATGACAGAAATTGTAAACTTACAAAACAATCATACACATGTACAGAATTCCCGTACAACACTCTATCAACACACTACACTATGATGGCAATTTGTTACAGATTATGGGATAATATCAACAGATTATTATCAGATCCATAACGTACATTTGGCACAATTTTTCCATAATCCACCATTATCAACACAGTACATCTTTGGCATAGATGCATGAATATTACATTATTACTTTTAATCACAGTCCATTGGTCACTCCAGTTGTATTTTTCCCATGCTTCTACCCATTCCCACCACCCTGCAATAGTGACGTACATCTGCTCTAGCTCACAAAGGACACTCTTGCATCTGTACCATCAACCACAATTCTCATCCACCTCTGGGTTAACTGTGTTACTCAGTCCCAAGATTATCCTCTAGCTTTCTGTAAATTGGCATTTACATCCCTAGACTAACTTTTTCAGCCACATTCCCATTTATAAACCAGCTGTTACTCAACTCTATATATTTCCACACTTTTACAATAAAGTTAACTAAAACTTCTACATACATTAAACATCAGTAATCCATCTCAGTCCTCCTCTTATATCCTTTAAGAATTCACTACCTACTACCAGGTCTTGAAGACATTTTCCTACATTTTCTTCTAGAAGCTTTATGGTTTTTGCTTTTATATTTAGATTTTTGTTCCATTTTGAGTTAATTTTTGTATAAGGTGTGAGATAGGGGTCCTCTTTCCTTGTTTTGGCTATGGATATCCAGTTCTCCCAGCACCATTTGTTGAATGGAATGTTCTGTATGAGCTAGGTGGGTTTGACAGGCTTGACTGTAGATGTGACGGTCTGTTTCTGAATCATCAATTTGGTTCCATTAGTCTATGTGTCTGTTTTTATGCCAGTACCATGCTGTTTTTACCATTGTAGCTAGGTAATGTGATTTAAAGTCTGGAAGTGAGAGTCCTCCAACTTTGCTTTTCCTTTTTAAGATGTTTCTGGCTACTCAGGGCCCCTTACACTTCCAAATAAATTTGATAATTGTGCTTTCCATTTACTTAAAAAATGTTGGTGGAATTACTGGGATTGCATTGAATCTGTATATCAACTTTGGTAGAACTAACATCTTAATGATATTTAATCTTTCAATCCATGAGCATGGAATGTTCTTCCAATTATTTAGGTCTTTTTTTATTTCTTTTAACAATGAGTTGTAGGTTTCTGAATACAAGTGCTTTATATCATTGGTTAAGTTTATTCCTAAATATTTGTCATATTTTATTTTCACCACACTTTTGACACTTTTAATTACTTGTACTGATATAATCTTCATTTCTAGACTCTCTTCCAAGCCTCTCTCTCCTGTCTTTTCTTTTCAGGCTGTAGCACTTCCTTTATTTATTTATTTATTTATTTTATTTATTTTTTTTTTTAAAGATTTATTTATTTATTCATTTATCCCCCCCTTGCTGCTCGTGCTCGCTGGGTCAGCCAACCACGCCGTGCCGGCAGGCCCGCCCTCACCAAGAGGCCCCGGGAACCGAACCCGGGGCCTCCCACATGGCAAACGGGAGCCCCACTGATTGAGCCACAGCCGCTTCCCTAGCACTTCCTGCAAAGCAGGTCTCTTGGTTACAAACTCTCTCAGTTTCTGTTTATCTGTGAATATTCTAAACTTACCCTCATTTTTGAAACCAGTCTTGCTGGATATAAGATTCTTGGCTGGAAGTTATTCTCTTGCAGTATTTTAAATATATCATACCACTGTCTTCTTGTCTCCATGGTTTCTGATGAGAAATCAGAACTTAATCTTATTGGATATCCCATATATGTCATACATTGCTTTTCTCTTGCTGCCCTCAGAATTCTCTCTTTGTCTTTGGCATTTGATATTCCGATTAGTAAGTGTCTCAGAGTTGGTCTATTTGGATTTATTCGGATGGGAGTACATTGTGCTTCTTGGACATGGATATGCATGTCCTTCAATAGAGTTGGGAAAATTTCTACCATTATTTCTTCAAATATTCCTTCCACCCCTTTTCCCTTCTCTTCTCCTTCTGGGACATCCATGACAGTATGTTTGCTTGTCTCTTGCTGTTGTTTAGTTCTCTGAGATCTTGTTCAAATTTTTCCATTCTTTTCTTCATCTGTTCTTTTGTATGTTTGCTTTCAGAGACCATTTCTTCAAGCTCACCAATCCTTTCTTCTGCCTCCTCAAATATGTTTTTATATGATTCCAATGTTTTTTTAATTTCATTTATTGCACCTTTCATTCCCATAAGATCTGATATTTTTCTATGTATGCTTTCAAATTCTTCTTTGTGTTCATCCAATGTCTTCTTTTTTTTTTTTTTTTTATTGTGGGTAAAAATCAAAATTTTCACAATACATACCAACATTTGCAAAATGATATATAAATATATATGCATATATGTGCATTTGCTTACAAAAATGTTATTTATGTATATATATATAAATATATTTTAAGAGGTGCTTAGATACCCGAAATATTACACGGAACCCACTGGGATTCCCATGTTGCCCACCTCCCACACCTCCTACCACATCCCACACAAACATCTCCCACAAGTGTGGCCCACCACCCTCAATGGACTTACACATCCTGGGGCCTTGCCACCAACCATAGACCACAGTTCACCCCGTAGACCACACTCTCTCCCACACAGTTCTGAGTGGTGTGTGCTGATTTAAAATGGCCTACATCCGTTGCCACAAAGATAATCAGGACAACCTCCAAATCCCAAAGAAGCCCCTGTATTTCAACTGCTTGTCCCCTCCCTGCCCCAAAAGTGTCAAGTGGCCACTGGCTCCACCTCATTGTTATAATTTCTTCCATTGCTAGAATCACCATATGTGAACAACAGAATGTCTTCTTAATATCCTTAATCTTTAGCCATCTCATTGAATTTATTAAAGAGTTATTTGAACATCTATGATTAGTTGTCTCAACTCCTTTATGTCATCTGGAGGCTTATCTTGTTCCTTTCACTGTGCCATATCTTCCTGTTTCTTGGTGTGGATTGTAATTTTTTGCTGGTGTCTTGGCATCTGGCTTATTAGATGTATTTATTCTGGGTGCAGTTTCTCTCTTTAATTTAGGGCTCTCTTGCCCTTTCTCCCTTGCTGGTTGTATTGTAGGAGCCAAAGATGTAGTTTGTGCTGTAAGCTGTGGAGGCTCAAACTGCCCTCATTTCCCCAGCGACCAATGATGCTTCTCCCAAATGTCTCCTTTGCCAGGAGTAGGGACAAAGACACAGCTGTTTGTAATAATCTAAGTCATGCAGGCCTAGACTGTAGCTGCCTAGTGAGACTGATGAAACTTCAAGCCCCTTTCTCCCCAGCCTAGGGTGGGGATGCGGCTGCAGGAGTGGACAGCAATCTATGCCATACAGGTTCAAAATGACCACAGTTGCCCCTGTAGACTTCTGACTATTCAGTCTGTGCCTGCCGAATGTACCTGCAGTTACCCAGAGAGATTGGTGCAGGGCCTGCCAGCTTCCTCCTTTGCAGAGGTGGAGCTGAAGCCTAGGCTAGGGCTGCAGGCTGATCTGGGTGAAAGAAGCCAGTCCCTACTATCACTCTGATTTTCAGTTGGCCTGGATTCCCTTCACGCTGGGGGTGGAGTAAAAATGGAGGCTACCAGCTTCTTTCTGACTTGGACAAGTTCAAACTTTAGCTGTTCTTAGAATTATACTTCAGTCCGCCAAACTTACTAATCAGTAGCTGAAGTTGGTGCCCAATTGTCTCTTCCTCCCCTGTTTTTGGGAAGCGGAGCTTCCAATTCCAGCTGCTGAATAGTTCCCTAGGTGGCTTGTGCCACCAGTGGAGAATGGGCACCAGCCTCTGGGGCATGGTGTGCTCTACTTACAAATCCTCTCTGCAGATGGGGAGTCTCCTTCCATTATTTCAAGGATGTTGCAGGATGTTCTTCTGGTCTCCTGGAGCCCCCATATAGCGGCTTTATATAGTTTTGAGTGATTACTAACTGCCCTGTAGCATGAGCCTACTCTAGGAGCTCCTTACTCTGCTGTCATCTTGCTAGTTGTACTCTAACCTTTCACTTTTAACCTGGTTGTGTCCTTACATTCGAAGTGAATCCCTTGCAGACAACATATTGATGGCTTATATTTTTAAAATCCATTCTATTAGTCTATGTATTTTGATTGGGAACTTCAAGCCATTGACATTCAATGTTAATACTGTAAAGACATTACTTCATCCATTTTGTTCTTTGGCTTTCTGTTGTCATATCATAGTATTGTCTGTCACTTTATCCTTTTTAAAAAAAAAAAAGATTTACTGTTTATTTATTTATCTCCCCACCCTTGTTGTTTGCACTCACTCTTTGCTCTCTGTGACAATTCACTGTGTGTTCTCTGTGTCTGCTCGTCTTCTCTTTAGGATGCACTGGGAACCAAACCTGGGACCTCCCATGTGGGAGAGAGGCACTCAGTCACTTGAGCCATCTCTGCTCCCTGCTCTGTTGTGTCTCTCATGTTTCCTTGTTGCATCATCTTGTTACATCATCCTGTTGCATCAGTTCTCCACTCCAACCCATTGCGCCATCTTGCTGTCTTGCTCGTCTTCTCCAGGAGGCACCAGGAACCAAAACCTGGGACCTCCTATGTGGTAGGCAGGAGTTCAATCACTTGAGCCATATCTGCTTCCTGATTTTACCTTTTAATTTACCCTTCTTAATAATCTTCATTTCTACACTCTTCTCCAAGTCTCTTGCCCTTGGTTTTTTCTTTCAGGCTGCAGCATCCCCTTTAGTATCTCTTGTAATTCTGGTCTTTTGGTAACATATTCTATCAGTTTTTGCTTGCCTGTGAAGACTTTAAACTCACCCTCATTTTTTTTTTTTAAACAATTTATTGAAGTATATCAGTCCTACATGACCACAAGTGTTCAGTAAACATCATGAACTTACAAAACAAACATGCATAACATCCTACAGGGCTCCAACACATCACCCCCTGACAAACACCCTGCATTGTTGTGAAACATTTGCCAACAAATCATGAAAGAGCATCTTCAAAGTATTACTACTAACTATAGCCCATATCTTCCTCCCCTATATATTTTTCTTTAAGGACTTATTTATTTATTTATTTATTTATTTACCTTGATCTATTTTTATCCCCCTGCCCCCATTTTTGTTGTTTTTGTGTCCATTTGCTGGGCAATTCTCTGTGTCTGTTTCCTTCCCTCTCTTCCCATCTTTCTCCTGTCTTCACTGGGATTCGATCCTCAGAACCTCCGATGTGGGAGAGAGGCGTCCTACCGCCTTTGCCACCTTAGTTCCTGGTTTTTCGGTGCATCTTGTCTTGGCTCTCCCTAGTGTCACTCTCCTGTTACATCATCATCTTGCTGCATGGTTCACGAGGCCTGGTGGCGCATCTGCATGTGGGGCCTGGCAGCTCACTCACTCGTGGGGCCTAGTGGCCTACGCGCCTTCTATATATATATATTTTTAAATTTTTACTGGGAGGTCCTGGGGATCGAACCCAGATCCCTCCATATGGGAGATGGATGCCCAGCCACCTGAGCCACATCTGTCCCCCTGCTACATCTCCCAAGGTTGACCAAAGATACCCAAAGATACAGTTTTTTCCCATACAGGATGGTCATATAATAAATCAGGCTTAATTTATCACCAGCATTCCAAAAACCAGGCCTAGGAAGAAAAACTAGGTCTGGGGACACATGCATGTTTTCTAATATAGCTAATGTTTAGCCTACCCTGATTATCACAAAATCAGGACAGCAAGAATATTTGCAACACCCTCATTTTGAAGGACAGTTTTGCTGGATACATAATTCTTGGTTGGCATTTTTTCTCTTTTGGTGCCTTAAATAAATCATACCACTTTGTTCTTTCCTCCATTGTTCCTGATGAGAGGCCAGCTCTTTTCTTATCGAGGCTCCCTTGTATGTGATGCTTTGTTTTTTTCTTACGGCTTGCAGAATTCTTTATCTTTGATATATGTCATTCTGAATAGTAGGTGTCTCAGAGTAGGTCTATTTGGATTTATTCTGTTTGGGGTATGTTTTTTTTTTTTGTTTGTTTGTTTTTTTATATTGAAATTTATGTCTTTCATAAGGGTTGAGAAGTTTTCAGTCATTATTTCCTCTGATATTCTTTCTGCTCCTTTTCCATTCTTGTCTCTTTCTGGGCCACTGATAATGCATATGTGTATGTGTTTCAGGTTGTCATTCAATTCCCTGAGAACCCGTTCCATCTTTACCATTTTCTTCTCTTTTTGTTCTCCTGTCTTTTCTAGTTCAGGTGTTCTGTCTTCAAAATCACTAATTCTGTCTTTAAGCAATTCAAATCTGCTATTATGTGCCTCTAATATATTTGTAAAGATCTATTTTATTTATTTATTTCTTCCCCCCTCCCTGTGCCCCATTGTTGTTTATATTCATTGTCTGCTCTCTGTGTCCATTCATTGTGTGCTCTCTGTGCCTGCTCATTTTCTCTTTAGGAGGCACTGAGAACTGAACCTGGGACCTCCCATATGGGAGAGAGGCACTCAATCGCTTTAGCTACCTCTGCTCCCTGCTTTGGTGTGTCTTTCACTGTGTTTCTTCTTTGTATTTCCTTGTTGCATCAGCTTGCTGGACCAGCCCATTGTGCCAGCTGTCTTGCTCGTCTTCTCTAGGAGGCACTGGGAACCAAACCTGGGACCTCCCATGTGGTAGGCAGGTACCCAAATGCTTGAGCCACATCAGCTTCTCCTCTAATGTATTTTTTTTTTTTTTTTTTTTTTTTACCGGGAGGTCCTGGGGATCGAACCCAGGTCCCTCCATATGGGAGACAGACGCCCAACCATTTGAGCCACATCCGTCCCCCCCCCCCCAATGTATTTTTAATCTCATCCATCATGTCTTTCAATCCCATAAGATCTGTTACTTTTCTTTGCAGGCTTTCAAATTGTTCTTTATGCTCACCCAGTATCTTCTTAATATCCTTTACCTCTTTAGTCATATTTTCTTTCAATTCTTTGAATTGATTTAGGAGTGTTGTGTGATTATCATTGATTAATTGTCTTAAATCCTATATCTCTTCAGGATATTTGGTTTGTTCCTTGGGCTTGGCCATCTCTTTCTGTTTCCTGGTATGGCTTATAATATTTTGCTGATTAAGCATCTGAATGTGTTGGTGAATTTACTCTTATGGTCAATTTCTCTCTCTTGCCTATTGTTTTTTTTCTTTTTCTTTTTCTTTCACAGCTCTTCTTTGATATTTGGTTCAGCTTGTTATAAGTCTTTAAAATTGCTCATCTTAAGTTGTCAAAATTGGGCCAGGGACTCACTAACGGGGTGCAGATTTTCTCCCAGGCGTTAGGGTACAGAGAGACCCAAAATCAGTTTTTGTGCAAATTCCAGACAGGCCAGCAGATGGTGCTCACTGGCACACCTTTCTATGGAGGTGTTTGAACTCTGTTTTCCTGTGTTTTGGTTTGTCCAGAACCAAGATTCAAAGCTGGGTCTGCTGGCCAACTGTACTGAAGAGAAGCCCCCTTACTCTACCTCCCTTTGCCCTTATAATAGCTGATGGGAAGAAGATGTCTGTTCCCCTCTCAGTTAGCTGCAGTGAGCCAGGGGTTTTATCCCAGTTTTATATCTTGGGACTGGGGGAGGGGAGCCCTTCCTGGCTGCAGCAGGGATTTGATAACTGACATTTGTTGTTTCGGGTTCTTTGTCTCTCTGTTCTTCATCCTCCTGGGAGTTGTATAGCACTTTCCTGGTCTGCTGACTCCCAAAGCAGGCCTGTCACACAGCTTTGGCATCTTTCTCCATTGTTTTTGTGAAAGAGTTGAGCACTGCCTGCCTACTCCAAGGCCATCTTCCCAGAACTCCCACATTTTTGTCTTAGCCTGGGTTTTGTCTTAAAATAGTTCTTAGTCAAGGATTTGGGTGTAAGAAGTTGATCTGGGAGGTGATCCAAGGGAGCACTCTGAGGGAGTGGAGAAGTGGGACAGGAAAAGGAGGGAAGTAATTTAGGCTGCATTAATAATAAGTTATTTCTGGGGGCAGCTGGGGCTCAGTCTCATTGGGATCCCTCTAAGAAACTCTGTAAGACACACAAGTCAGAACAATCCCTCATTAGAATCACTCCTGGGGTGTTATCTCCATGGTATTTCTGGGCTGCCCCATGGGTATGAGCCAAGGATAGAGAGTGCCTGCGGTGGTTAATTGTTTGCATTAGCTTGTCTAGGTTATGAAGTATAGTTGTTTGGTCAAGCACTGCCCTGCTTGTTACTGTGAGGGTATGTGGTAGAAGGGTTTGCATCTATAATCAGTAGATTGCATCAACAGTCAGTTCATTGTATCTATAGTCAACAAAGGAGATTGGCATTTGTGGGGATTGCTTCATCCAGTCAATTGGAGGTCTTAAAAACCAGAACTGAGGATTTCAGAGGTCAGAAAAAGAATTTGTTTCAAATTCAGCATTCCTTGCCAGAATTTCCAGCCAGCCATCTTCCCCTAAGGAATTCAGCTAAGGACTTCAGCATCACCTTTATTAGAATATCCAGCTTGTAGCCTGGCCTGTGGAATTTGGACTTTCCAGCCCCACATGGTCCCATGAGCCAATTCCTTATAATAAAGCTCTTAGTACATATATCCAGTTTGGTGACTTGGGGTCTGGGTAATTTTTTTGTGTAACTTATTATGTCTTCCAGACCTGCATGGGCCTAATCCTAAATGTAACATTTCCATTGTACCAGGAATCAATGTGCCTGCCTGGCCTTGGGATTTAGTGGATCTGGCCCTGCTCAGTTCCTGAATAGACAGCTTTTGTCACATAGACTATTGATTTTCAGTGGTCAGGTATTCTGTCTCTAGCAATATGTCAGAAGCTACTTCCAAATGGCGAATAGTTATTAATTTTGTTGTGATTCTATCATTGGGCTTTTCCAGATTCCATATAACAAGTAGTCAATTACAGAGGTGGTTGCAGGGGCTACTATGAGAGAGTGGGGGAGTGAGACAAGGAAAGCCATTAATGAGCTATGAGCAACCAGGCCTCCGTCTTGCTACTAGCTGAGAAACTTCTTTGAACATTGCTTGGAATTATCCAGCTGAGGGTAAGGACACTAGGGTACTTATCCACTGACCCCCCTCCTTCATGGGTTCAGGGTCCCTTCTGGGGCACTAATTCCTCAGCATTTTGGGCCTGTCCTGTACAAGCAGGCCCATCCACACCCTCAGCCAGACGACCCCTCAGGAGTAGAGGTGCCTGAAGCCAGTAGTGTGGATCGGAACCACTACGAGTGACATCCAGCGAGGGCTGAGGGTATAAAGGCAGGGCACCCACAGCATCTGCTCTACGTTTTTCTATTTTGACTAACTCTCACTGCTTTTAATAATGAATAAACCATAGTCCCTTCTCAGAAAAGGGGTGACAATTTCATGGGGAACTAGAAAGGGCACAGGTACTATTACAGTGGAAATGTTGTCACAGAATAAGTGTTTATGTGTATCTTATAACAGAGAAACTAATTAAATCCCCCAAATTCCAAATTACCTGAAAATGTTCAATTTTCTCAGGTCAGGACACTGAGTAAGTTGGCTGATAGTGTTATTAGGTGATGTAGAGGTAAGTAATTCCATATGCATTTCAAATTCCATAGAAAGGAACTCTGTCAGACAATTTTTTTGGTCTTAATGGAAACATATTGTATTTCGTATTCTGCTAGAAAGCATGTTCCTGATGTGTGGGACATGGAGGCACATCAAAACTAAAGGTTTGCCTCTTAGTGAATATATTAGGTAAAGATCTTTCAGCTCTGAAACTAGCAAAAGAAAGAGGGTAATGCTATGTATATGTATCTGCCTTGTTTTCTTTTGCTAGGTGGTTTGAAAATCTGGGCAGTTTTCTCAGGTGGGAGATTTTGGTTTGTTTAAGCTAGGAAAAGATGAGTGAGGTTGAAGAAGAATTGCTTCTGGAAGGCAGGTACAAGAGAATTATAAAAGAGAAGTCCACTGATAAACACTCCTTCAACTTTCTCCTTCGCCATCCCTCCCCAGCTCCTGACCCAACACTACCCACTTTCCTCTCTCTCCCTGCCCTGGCTTATCTGCCAAGCATAGAACTGTCAGGTGCTGTCCTTTTAAGGATTACATGTCATCAGAGAAAGCATTGTTTTTCTCTTTAAAATCATTTGTGGTAGATTTTATGTCAAAGACTTCCCTGTTGAACTGTTTTAATTTTAGACAGCAGCCTCACCAGTTCCAGGGTTTGTGGCTTATTTGGATCACCTGGGAGAGGACACTGACTTTCAGTTGGAATTTTCTTTAAGTATTCCTGGAAAGCTTTCCTTGTTCTTTGGGGGAGATTAAGTCTCCACAAAACGTTGTTACCACCACTATGTTAGCAGTTATTTGTGTTTTCTGTTGTTATTTAGTTATTAACAAGCATTCTTTGAGTGGTTATTTTAAAGCACCATCTAGGTGTTTTCACATTCTACAATCTTAGAATTCTACTAAATTACTTACATCTCTTCCCTCTGCCTTGAACTCTAAATTCTTTGAGTGGAAAAATCTTATTCTATTATTTTCCTCATCCTTAGTTCTCTGCCCATGGTAGCATTCAATAAATGCTGAATGGAATTAACAAATTTCATTAGGGTCAACTAATTTGAACTATATTTAAGTTTATTCATCTAAAAAAAACCACTTTGCCTTGCCACATAGTCTAGATGACTAATACTTAGCTGTTCAGCCATCCCTACTTTAATCACCAAATGCTATTTTAATTTAAAAATATCCATCAAAGTAACACATGCACAAAATTTAAAATTTGTGTAGTACAAGAGCCTTAGAAAATGGTCCATTCCCTGCTCCTCCCTTCCCATCTTCTTGTCTTATTCTAGAGACAATTACTTTCTACTCTTTTGCTTCTTTTGATATTTATCTCCATATTTAATAAATATTGTCTTTACTGTTATTTTTAAATGTATCAATTTAATATTATTTATATACCCCATAATGGTAATTTAGGATTTACCTCTCTTCTCTCCTTCACCTTTAATCTCTCAATCCTCCCTCAATACAGTTTTTCCACAAATTTTAGTTAATAATTGTGACATGATTTTAATTCAGTGAGTAATGTGTGTTTATACTGTTGGAGTCCACGGAGATATATAAATCTGGTCACTGGCATTCTGGGTACAGGGTGAAAGAAGTGAGCCTAAGTCCACTTTGAAATCTTTTACTTAATTTTTTGGGGGGCCGTGGCAACTCCATGCCTTCTTGAGGCCCTCTGGTGCTTGGTGTCCCAGAATATTGAGCTTTGCAGGTTTGATTTCTCCAGAAAGTAAACCACAGTCTCCTTTAGGGATTGAATGGGGAGCCCGGCAGTGGAGTAGGGGAGGTATCCCTCTGCCTCTGCAGGAGTGGGGTGAGTAGGATCTGCTTCTTACTACTCTACCTCTAGATTTTCAACCAATTCCTTCCCCCAACCCCTCCAGCCCTTGGCCTTATCCTGCCTTTGATGCCAGGTGCCTCTGAGTGGACAGGCTTTTAGTAGTTTTTCAGTCAATTATGTGCTTCTCAGCGGCAGTCCTCTCTGTGGGCAATTAGGTGGAAAGAGTTACCACTTCTCAATTGTCCTCCAATGTGTTAGCATCTCTTGTCTGCTGCTGTCTCCTCTCCCATTTTCTTTGTCACTGTGAGTAACATCTTTTTAATTTTGTTGTTGCCATTTTAGTCTTATGCTGAGAGGGAGAGGATATGATTATGTGTGGTCAATCTGTTGTAATTAACTTGAAATTCACAATTAAAAAAAACAATTAAAAAAACCCTCTAAATTGTAAAATTTGCTTAAAACCCATTAGACATTTTTTTTCTCATTTCTGACAGGTGAGAGGGAGTGGTAATTAAAGTCATTTTTAGAAGGACTTACTGGTATGAGATGTTTATGACCCAGGGGTGTGGGTATGGAAAAGATTCAAATAAAATGTGCATGACATTTTTGATATGTCTAATATTTTTAGAAATTTATAATTGTATATGAGTTTGGTATGGTTATTGCTAATTTTTTAAAAGAAAACCTTTCCTTTTGAAGGTCAGTAAAAATGTTAAACAATAGGGTTTGGTTCAGGCTCTAGCAAATTATTGGCGTTGCTCCAACTTGGGGCTCATAGGTTGGTTCCAGTTCCTTGGAAGGAGCCAGGAGCTGCTTTGCAATGTGCTTTGTCCATGGGCCCTGCCACTGTGGCTTCATGCATTCTTGATGATGTCTGCTGACAGATTGCAAATTGTGAAATTCCTCCTTGGTTGTCTTTAGGAGCTGTCTCTGGGAGGTTCAAATTTGTCCTTTTTTTTTTTTTTTTTAATGTTGCTCTGGTATTTTTTGTTTTCTTATTGGGTCCATTTTACTAAAAAAATGCAAAACATTTTTAATATAGCTTAGAAAAATTAGGAAAAATTAAGAAAGTTGAGCATATTACATTGTACAATGTTTAGAAAAGAATGTTTAAAGAACACATTTTGTTCTCAACAAGGCACATCACAAAAATACATTTTAAAACTTTTTTTATGTCTGATTCCTGTAAATAATCATATCCCTATTTTTAAAGGAAAAGGCTTGATTATGACAAGCACTTACACACTCCTGAAAATTCAGCTAGTAGCAAAATATCATTTCATATGGGGTTTACTAGTTCATTTCTGTGCTATCTTTGATTCATAAATATCAGTCTTAGCCAAAGCATTATTTAAATGGATGTTTGCCTCCTTGAGACAGTGCCACTAAAGCCAGGATGGAAATCAGTAACACTATGCGTTACATAGACATCTTCTGCACAACCTCATACATATAATGTAACTACTTGGTTAAGTCAAAGTCTAAATGTGGTCAGAAGGCAGACAGTCCTCAGGCTATCAGCCCCGGCCCAGAAGTAAGGTTCACAGAGCCGAGGGCTAGAACAGCCAAGCCCGAGTTCATGTTTCAGATGTAGCTATGGAACAAGCCAGGCTTAAAGAAGGACATTCTGCAAAGATGTACAGCCTATTACACGGCTTCCCCAAAGTAGAAATGCATATATTCCACTACTACCCTCCTGGCTATGCATGGGCTATTTTGACTCCCAAGTCCATTCTGTTTCGACCCCAGAGATTTCACATGGGTACTCAGTTTCTTTGTAAAGTATCTTTTCCTCATTTTGAGGGATACTGGAGTCCCCTAGTATGATGTTTATCACAATTCATTTCTCCTTGAGGTCTTGTTGGTCTAATATCCCTGTCAACTATTGAATAAAATGATAGTACTGGTAAATGGCAAGTAGAAAACAATACCCTAGCTATTAAAATTTCAGAAGTACATGGTACAAAAATATTTCAGATAACAATACCCTAACCTTTATAAACACAACTGTAAGAGATGATTAAATAAAAATTACTTTTTTTATTAACCAAAAGTCGTAAGACAAATTTCTAAAGATCATTTCATTGGCAAATATCATCCAGTTATAAAAGGTGATAATTTATAGGATTATATTTCAATCCTCTCATGTAAATAAATACATACATTGAAATCCCTAAAACCATATCACTCTAATGTGTACACCTTTTTGGAAGAGCTTCCTTACTATTTTTACTCAAGCATTAGAGTAAGAATGCATGAGGTTCTCTTTCCTCATTTAATACTTGTAGAGTGAGAAGGACGTTAACCCTTTCACTGAATTTTGCCTTTTTGTGACAAATGAATTATTACCATATTTATTTACAATTTTAAGCATCACTGGTGTCCCATGGAGTTACTGCTGTTTATAAAATATAACCAGTGTTGGAAGGCTTGATTTCATAAAAATTATTTTAAGTATGAGAACCTTCCTCAATACTTGTTCTTTCTTTTTGTTGCTTTTCCTTTTCGTGAAGTTTCTTAGTAGAAAGACGTTGTCAATGAAGGGCATAAAGACCCTTTGTTCAGACTGTTTCTTTAAGTAGACAGGGACTGCTGCAGTAGTTTAGGGATGAGAGTCTTCTTTGGTCCCAAACTTTCTGGAGTTCTCCAGGCAGATCTGGGACCTGGAAGGTCTAATATTTGGCAGAGAGCACGTTTTTGTTCAGCTTCTGTTGTTCTTTTTCTATGTTACCCGATGCTGGGTTCTGCTTCTTGCCAGTAGGTGGCAAGCTAGGCCTGGGGAAAAGGGCAAGAACCTGTGGGTAGAGTGGAATCCAAACATGTGGTGCAAGGAAGAATTCTCTCTGAGGAAAGCAAAGGGTTTCAGAGAAATCCCTTCCTAGTAGGAATCAACTCAGGCTAGACATCTCAGTATTAGTTTTTTACATTTTTTGTTTTTTTAAAAGTAAACAATGTTGTGTCTATTTATGCCTAACACAGATACAAGCACACATTCATAAATCTTTAAAGAAAATTTTATTAGCTAATTGTTTCAAGCATCCAGCTCATGAGTCTGACCAGTCTGGGAAGGGTTAATTGGGTTCAGATCAATGGCAAGGATTTGGGATAAAACAGACCGAAAAATAAGAACTGAGGCTAGAAGCAAAGAGATTAGAGTCAGTTCACCATGTCAAAGACGGGACTAGAGTCAGTGGAGGTGAGCTAGACAGTCGGAGGAAGAGGCAGAGAGAAAAATGGTGGTATACACTTGTAGGCTGGACATGATTGGGCGGAAAGGGCTATCCCTGGAGGGCGGGGGGTCCTTGGCACTAGTCTGGTAATCAGTTTAACCCTGGGCCTGCCTGCTGTGTTTAGTGAGGTGGTTAAGGGCATAGGACTTAGAGTCAGACTTGGGTTCGAACTCTGGCTTTGCCACTCCTAGGTTTGTGACTTGGGGCAATGTTACAAAACTTCTCTGAGCCGTGACCTTCTCATCTTCAGATGGGGCTGATAATACTTAATTCAAGGGCTGTTGTCAAAGTTAAATGAAAAGGGATTATTACTGTTCCTGGAGTAGGATATGTGCTTAATAAATGGTATCTTCTAGTGTAATCATTCATTTAATAAAGGATAACAGAAGAAATAAAAAGGAGAGGCATCTCATAAATATATTTTTTGGGTCCCAAGGGGAAATGAATATGGGAAAACAGCATTCAGTGCACCTGTTCTATCCTGGGAAGGTGGGCTCTGTCTTCCTAATGACAAACAGTATATATTTACCTGTGATAGGTAGGAACATTCTAAGCACTTCTCAGTATTGTGTCAGGTACATATTTGAAGTTGATGAAGGCATTCAGCCTGAGCACAGAATACCTTGAAGGTGTCAATAAAAAGACTGAAGGTGTAACTCAGTGGTTGAGCACTTGCTACCCATATGCTAACTGCTGGGTTCAATCCCCAGTACCTCCTAAAAAAAAAAAAAAAAAAAAAAAAATACTGCTTGTTTGTAAGGAAGAATATCCCTTGGTATACACTCTTAATGTCTTATTTCTATTCAAATAGTAACAATACAATATTTTTATCCTAGGTAGATTTAGCCTAATTAAGAAGAAACTATAGATGTATGTTTGGAACATTCCCAGATACACATTTTAGATCAAATAAGGAAGCCACAGAATGGAGGGCAGATACAAAAAAGAGGGTCATCAGTCTTTTCCTCCTTTTTGGCTTCCCACCCAATTCCTTTCTTCTGTGATGAACAAGCATCACTTCTCAGACCCACACACCAACCTAAGCTGTGGAGTGGTTTGGTTATTTCTGTGGGTGGAATTACTTTTGTGTGCAAGTGTGTGGCATGCCACAGCCAGCTTTGAAATCAGTGACTTGGAATATGGACATTCTAGTTTTTAAATCCCATGCCTCTAATTATATCGCGCTCCAACATGTTGGTGCTCTTCAGTGGCCAGACAATGATGGTCAACCTGTAAGTTCGTGCTCCACTCCCTCCTCCAAGTCTTGTGTTGAAGCTTTGCTGCCTAGAACAGGAAGGCACGAAAGAGACAGAGATGAAGACTCCCACCCTCACGGCCAGGCAGTTATGCCCTCTAGAGGCAAACTCCACAGAGGCAAACTCCGCTCCAGGGCTGCAGAAATGCCCTATATCTAGACAAAAAAAGGTATGTGGTTTGATCACAGGGAGGCATGAGGATAAAAGCACAAAGGTGAACTCAGGCCTCACTGTTAGAAAAGCAACTATTGAACCGATATTCCATTCAAGGTGTGTCAGTTGTTTTATCTGTTTACAAAATGGCCTGTACCCTCAGTTAAAATACATGTTTTTACATTTCCTATTTACTTCATTAAATGTGATCATATTGAACCAGCTCTGTGAAAATGTCACTTCACATCTATTTGCTGTTTGAAAGATGGCAGTTGCTGATCTGTGTAAGAGAGGAAAGCGGCATCTCCTTTGCTCTTTGAAAGAAAACTCAAATGGCAAGTTTTTTTTTTTTTTTTTTTTTTTTTTAAGATTTTATTTATTTATTCATTTATCCCCCCCTTGCTGCCCGTGCTCGCTGGGTCAGCTAACCACGCCGCGCGGGCGGGCTTGCCCTCACCAGGAGGGCCCGGGAACCGAACCCGGGGCCTCCCATATGGTAAACGGGAGCCCCACCGATTGAGCCTCAGCCGCTTCCCAATGGCAAGTTTTTGACAGACTAGTCCATTCCTATGTAATTGCCTGCCTACCTTTGGTGTCGAATTCCCTGATTTGAAATGGTGTTCCTCAAGTTTTCCCACTAAGCATCTTTTTTCTTGCTAGCTTTGCCCACCATGATCTCAATAGCAAGCTGTATTTTTAAAAGTGTTTCTCATTTCCTTTTCTATTTATTCAACTATCTAACTGACATACAATTAAACAGCAAAAAAGTATTAAATGTATCTTACTATGCTTGTTATATTTTAGCATATTTGCAGCTGTGTGGTTGGTAAGATGTCTATTAAGACATTTGATGGCTCCTATTAACATGTAACTGGTGCCCAGGAACCCTAGTTTGGGAACTGCTGAGTATAACAAATTCTGCATTTTCTCAGGTTTGCTTTGCCAGCCTCCCTGCCCCCCTCCCTTCCTTCCACCTTTTCTTCCTTCCTCCCTTCCTTCCAAGAAACTGCAATATCTATCAACAAATATTCTAGTTACGAAAACAGCAGTGTGTAAGATATTCAAAATTGATACTGTTCTGGAAATTCTTGGACATGTGTTACTTTTAAACAAACTCATATTTTCATGACAATATCAAGACTTACAAAATCTTGACCATAAGTCTTATGACTTTCTTAATAAAACTGATAATTATTGCCAGTATTATTGAGAGTTTACTATGTGCCAGATGCTGGGTTAAATTTATCTTATATCTCATAACAATAATGTGAAGTGGATGGTAGCTAAATTTGTGTGAAGAGGAAACTGGGGATTCAGTCTCACTGTTTGGAAGAGGAAGAAGTGGCACCCAGTTCTCTCTGACTCTGGAGGTCATCTTATTAGTCACTCATGGTATGGCAACTCCATAAATAGAGCCTGAGAAATCTCAGGGTATGGATGGGGAAGTTGGTTTGCTTTTGATCTTATCTCTCTAGAGATACTAAGGAGGGAAAACACCATTTGTAATAAGTGTTCTTCTTAACTTGTGATCTGTTTTCTTTCTTCTGAAAAATTACAGCTTGGTTTGCCAAAACAGTGCAGTGAGGCCAACAAAAGCCTGTTGATGGGAAACTGGATTGCTGTAACCTACTGTGCTCTTCCTTCTGTGGCTGTTGGATTTTCCATCTGATAATATTTGAGAAGAAAAATATTTTTCCATGAAAACCTCTGGGAAGCAGCCAGTGTAATTTGGTTTGGCTTCAAGTGTTCCCTATCTGATAATATTTGAGAAAAACATTTTTCCCTGAAAACCTCTAGGAAGTAGTGCTGTATTATTTTGTTTTGGCTTCATGTGTTTCCTTTATTTGCCTATACACCTGCACTGACTGTTTTCCGACTCTCTTTATTGGTACCCTAGGAATGAGAATCTATATCTATCTATTTATCTGTCTGTCTGTCTGTCTGCCTGCCCACTTGCCTGCCTGCCTGCCTCTCTGTCAACTATGCCTATCTATCTCCAGAGAGGAGTGACGTTATCTCACTTCTCTTGACAGAATTTAATTGCTACTGGGAAAGAAATATGAGAAAAGAAATACTGATCCCTGTATGATTCTGAACACTTATTTGATTACTCTTATTTGAATTAAATTGGCTTTATAATTTCAGCTATATTCTTGTGCCACCCACCTGTGCTGGTAAAGGGAAGGAATGATGTTAGGCAATCTTGCTGCCTGAAGAATTGAATTGTGGTTGTCTGTTCCCACATGGCCCTGTTTATTTTCCATCTTCATGAACATCAATTCTGTTCTAAGGGACCCTGGGTCTTCTGTGTGTGGGATTGGCAAATTGAAGGTCCAGGAAGGGAATTGTGGGAGGAAAAAGAAGGAGGAGAAAGGAGGTTGCTATTCAAGATTAGTAGAGAAATAAATTCTTGTTTTTTTTAACCCATTACTTCTTCACTCTTTGATCTTACTTGGTTTAGTTTTTTAAAATAGGGAGCAGAAAAGCTTCAAAATGACTTTGACCTTTTGAGAACTGCATGCTTCCTTTTGCCAAAAGGATGAAAAGAGTCTTGGTTCAAGGAACTGTTCTGGTATCTGGAAGAGTGAATTTACCAGATGGTACCTAAAAAGGAAGTCTAACCAGCATTGATCCCAACCAGAGATAACTGGTAAAAAGACCAGGCTCTAACTAGGGAAATTATTTTTTACAGATTTTTGTTAGTTTCTTTTTTTCCTTAATGTTTTTGAATATGGAGCCTGGTACTAAATTTAGGGATAGATGATGGGCCTGGTTTATGTCTTTAAAATCATGCTATAAATTTCACTATCATGCAAGACAAGAAAATATTAATTGGGAATAGTGCTATGAGGGTAGTTATTTTACTTCCAGTGTCAAGTGCTGATTTAAGCTTTAGGAAAATTATCTAGTCTTTTTTATATTCTCTGGATATTTCCACCAGAAGTGTAGCAAGTCTACTTATTTCCCTACCCCAACCCCCCAAAAGACTTTATACCAAGAGAAACAGAAAGAGGCTATGAAGCAAAATGTTGGCTTCAGTGGCAAGAACTGGAATCTGTGGCTTAATGTGAATAGAAATAGAAATGGAAGCTTGTTTTCTTTGGGCATGAAAACAACTAGCAGTTTGAAGAACTGAAACCTTCCTGTGATCTTGCATTCCTTGTACCCAAGCTTATTTCCAGACTCTCATCACTGCCTTTTTGGGCAGCTTAGGGTGGGATCAAATGCACCATCTGAGAACATCCTACTTCTACTTTATGAGAGTGAAGTGTGCTGTACTTGGAGTCCAAAGATGCTTTTCACTTACCTTGAGCATAACCTGTACTTTGCTTCTCTAGTCATGATGATGACTTCGTAGAAATCCACCCATGCCCTTGTTTTCTCTGGCTCAGGACCAGTGGCCCCTGTGGGCAGGGCGTGAGCATGGTTATGGGTACAGTGTGCCCCTACAGAGCAGGATGAAGACCAGTGGTCTCCAATGAGGCCATGCAATTTCAGGCAACTTTTATAATAACTGGTACCCCAACTCAGAGGTGGAGTGGGCATCACCATCCCAGAATCCTCAGGATTGGGGAATAAAATATGGACTAGGGTGGACTTACTGATATTTTACTATAGACTTATTGTGATTCTAGCAATGGAAAAAATTACAGCACTGATGTGGAAACAGTGGCCACTGGAGGTGCTGAAGGCAGGGAGAGGGAAAAACAGGTGTAATATGGGGGCACTTTCGGGACTTGGAATTGCCCTGAATGACATTGCAACAACAGATGCAGGCCATTATTTATCCTGCCATAACCTACAGAATTGAGTGGGAGAGAGTGTAAACTACAATGTAAACTATAATCCATCCTTAGTGGCAATGCTCCAAATGTGTTCATCAATTGCAATGAATGTACCACACTAATGAAAGAAGTTGTTGATGTGGGGAAAAGTAGGAGGTGTGGAGAGTGGGGAATATGGGAATCCCTTATGTATTTTTTATGTAACATTTTATGTAATCTAAGTATCTTTTAGAAAAAATAAAAAATATATTTTAAAAATCATTGGAAAATATCTGTGAGTTAAAAAGAACATATGGAGAAACTTCTGCATTTTAGGGAGCTAGGAAAGTTGATGGAAGAATTCCAATGTCAGATTCAAATAAGATTTTTTTTAAAAAATTAATATTGGTATTCTTTAAAAAGAGGACTTTTAAGTAATATTTTGAAACTATTTTCTTCCTCATATAATGTTTTTGTTTTTTTTTTTTTTGGTCTTTTTTCTTCATTTTTAAAGAAGCTTCAGATTACGTAAATGTTAGGTCAAAAATATAGAGGATTTCTGTATATGCCACCCATCCCCCACCCACACTTTTCCCCATTAACAACATCTTTCATTAATGTGGTACATTTGTTACAATTGATGAACACATATTGAAGCATTACTACAAACCATGGTCTACATGGTTTACATTATAGTTTACACTTTGCATGGCATAATTTTACAGGTTTTTACAAAATATATAATGGCCTGTATCTGTCATTGCAATGTAATGCAGGACAATTCCAATGTCCCCAAAATGCCCCATGTTATACCTATTTTCCCTTCTCCCTCCCCTCAGAACCTCTGGTGACCACTGCCTTTATATCAACAATACAAGTTCTTCCATTGCTAGAATAATATCTACTTTAGCCCAGGGTTGCATTCCCACCTTATGTTTGCTCATTCATTCCTCAATCTTGAGGATTTGGGGATCTGTTTCTGATTGAGAGAGGGTTTAGATCCCATGGGGCAAATGAATGGAACTGTCTTGCTTGCAGTTGTGGATACTCTTTGTTTTTTTGGGATGGGTGTTGTCCTTTATCATCCTTTTGTTAGTTGTCCTGGGTGAGTCCCATAAATTAGACAGTAGGTGTTGCAACTTTGTTGAGATTTAGGGCTTAACTGGCATATGAACAGACTGAAGATTTGTCTCTGGAACCTATATTTAATGAGTATAGTGCTAATTATAGGTTCAAATGAAAGGGACAGAAGAGCCAGGTGTAGAGAAATTATAAATGTGTCCAACTTGGTTACACTGGGGAGCATATATTCCAAAGTAAAGCCCACTGACAGGGTGCTGAATTCCTGAGATTTTCTGCCTTGCCTATACTCTCCAGATGTCTCTAGAGCCCTCAGGAACCCCACTGTTTGAGGCACTGTTTTCTGTGGCAGTCAATGAGATCCTGCTGAGACTTGCATAAGTGTAACCGCTGGAATGACTTCCTGACTCACTTTGAAATCTCTTAACCATTAAAAACTCATTAGTATTTAATATTTCCTCCTTTTGGTCAAGTTTTTTTCCAAATGAATTGCTAGTCGGTTCTTGGTAATAATCCTTCAGTGCCAGGGAGGCTCATCCCTGGAAATCATGTCCCAAGCTAGGTGGGGAGTGGGGGACAAGGTAGTGCATGTATATGCTCAGTTTGGCTTACAGAGAGGCCACAATTGAGCAACAAGGAGGCTTTCAAGAGGTAACTCTTAGGCCATATATAATACCATAATACAATTTCACAAGAAAAGTTTCATAAGTACAAACATCAATATCAAGGGCCTGGCATATTGGTCTGTCCTCCTTCATTAGGCACTTCCCATGTACTCTAGGGATTCTTGCCACTTTATTAAAGAATGTAGCAGCACTTCCCAGGGTGGGAATTCAATATTCTTTCAGTTATTGTGTGGGTAGTCACCCACTGAAACAATGCCCCATGACCACTTGAACATATTCATATGCCATAGAGGCATGCCCCAGGTGCACCCCTTCCCATATATCCCCCCACACCAATACCCTGCACCTGTGATCCTCCCCTGCCACAGCTGTGACCCTTCTGTGATCCAAAAACAAAGCCAAAAAATGAACAAAATATAAGAAAATAACAGTAATAATAATAATAAATGACAAAATACAAAAATAAAAATAAAAAAACGAAAATAAAATTAAAATTTTTGTGTATGTCTTTCATCACAAGATCTGTTGCCTTTTATGTACAGTTATAATTTCTTATGTATGTACTTAATTTTTTTTGCTTTATCTTCAAAGAAGCTTTAGGTTACAGAAAAGTCACATTGAAAATAAAGGGAATTTCCCTATACCCAACCCCTCCTCCTCCAACTCTCCTCTATTAATAATAACATTTTATATGTGTATGGTACATTTGTTAGAATTGATGTACAAATATTGAAGCATTGCTACTAACCATGGTCAATGGTTTACATTTTTTTTTTTTTTTTTTAGATTTTATTTATTTATTCATTTATCCCCCCCTTGCTGCTCGTGCTCGCCGGGTCAGCCAACCACGCCGTGCGGGCGGGCCCGCCTTCACCAGGAGGCCCCGGGAACCGAACCCGGGGCACCCCAATGGCAAACGGGAGCCCCACTGATTGAGCCACAGCTGCTTCCCAATGGTTTACATTTTGCACTGTACACTTTTATAGGTTTTGACAAAATTTAAAATGACCTGTATCTGTTATTTCAAGATCATGCAGAACAATTCCAATGCCCTAAAAATGCCCTATGTTCCATCTATTCTATTCTTCCCCCCTCCCCTCGGAACCTATGGTAACCACTAAGTTTCAATTTTTGAAGAATAAGGTTCATAGTTACATACAATAATATTGAGGACTTGACATATTGGTCTGTTTTCTTTTATTAGGCACTGCCCATGTTCTCAAGAGATTCTTGCCCCTTTAATTGAGAACATAGGAGGACTCTCCAGGATGGGAATGTAATATTTTCTTGTTTATTGTGTAGATCTCCATCTACTGAGATAACATACTATGACAAGAATTAGCACTTTCATATTCCATAGAAGCATACCCCAGGTGTGCCCTATCCCACATATGCCCCCACCTCTGACACCCTGCACCAGTTACCCTCCTTTGCCATTCTTGCTAAAAGAACATTTCCACCACTGTAGTTTTAACCACACACTGACAAATCCCCAGAGTTCACCTGTTCCTCCAGCCCTCCCCCCTGTTCCATGGATAGTCCAACCCTACCCCTCCACCCTACTGCCCTTCACATTCCAGCACCATCAAACCAATCACATCACTGCACTATCATACCCATCCATCCCCTTCCACCTTATCATAGATTTTGCCCATATTGAAGATTAGCTCACCACCCTCTTCTCCCTATCTGTCACCTGATAACCGATCTTCTAGACTCTGGTTCTGTGAGTCTGCTCAATTTGCTTAAGTCATATCAGTGATGTCATGCAATATTTGTCCTTCAGAACTGGCTTACTTCACTCAACCTAAAGTAGCCAAGATTGATCCATCTTGTCCCATGTGTTAATACTGCATTCCTTTTTATAGTTGAGTAATGGTCCATTGTATGTATACACCACAATTTGCTTATCCATGCATCTGTTGATGGACACTTGGGTTGCTTCCAACTTTTGGCAATAGTGAATAATGCTGCTATGAACATTGGTGTGCATATATCTGTTGTGTCCCTGCTTTCAATTCTTCTGGGTATATATCCAGCAGTGGGATTGCTGGATCATATGGCAGTTCTATAGTTAGCTTCCTGAGGAACTACCAAAAAGGCTGCACCATTCCCACCAGCAGTAGATAAATGTTCCCATTCCTCCACATCCTCTCCAATATTTGTAGTCCTCTGTTTTTTTTAATAGCCACCAGTCTAATGGGTGTAAGATGATATCTCATTGTAGTTTTGCCTTGCTTCTCCCTAATAGCTGGTGATGTTGAGCATCTTTTCATGTGCTTTTTAAACTATTTGTATTTCTTTTTTGGAGAAGTGTCTATTCAAATCACTTGCCCATTTCTAAAATGGGTTGTTTGTCTTTTGATTTTCGAGGTGTAGGATTTCTTTATATATGCTGGATATTAGGCCCCTATCTGATATATGGTTACCTAGTATTTTCTCCCATTGAGTAGGCTGCCTTTTCACTGTCTTGACAAACTCCTTTGAGGTGAAAATGTTTTTAATTTTGAAGAGGTCCCATTTATCTATTTTTTCTTTCACTGCTTGTGCTTTGAGTGCAAAGTTCACGAAACCATTTCCTAATACAAGATCCTGTAGATGCTTCCCTACATTATCTCCCAAGATCTTTATGGTCTTGGCTCTTATATTTAGATCTTTGATCCATCTTGAGTTAATTTTTGTATAAGGTGTGAGATGGTGTTCCTCTCTTATTCTTTTGGATATGGTTATCTAGTTCTCCAAGCACCATTTGTTAAAGAGGACATTCTCTCCCAGGGGAATGGGCTTGGTGGCCTTGTTTAAATATCAGTTGACTGTATATGTGAGGATCTATATCAGAACTCTCAATTCAGTTCCATCGGTCAGTATGTCTAGCCTTGTGCCAATACCATGCAGTTTTGACCACTGTAGCTTTGTAGTATGTTTTAAAGTCCGGTAGTGTGATTCCTCCAATTTCATTTTTCTTTTTCAATATGTCTTTGGCTATTCATGGCCTCTTGCCCTTCCAAATACATTTCATAGTTAGCTTTTCCAATTCAGTAAAAAATGCTGTGGTAATTTTTATTGGGGTTTCATTAAATCTGTAAATCAGTTTGGGTAGGATAGACATCTTACTGATGTTTAGTCTTCCAATCCATGAACATGGAGTATTCTTCCATTTGTTTAGTTCTTCTTTGATTTCCTTTAACAATGTTGAGTAGTGTTCTGTGTACATGTCCTTTACATCTTTAGTTAAGTTTATTCCTAGGTATTTAATTCTTTTAGTTCCTATTTAAATGGAATTTTTTCTTGATTTCCTTCTTAGATTGCTCATTATTGGTGTACAGAAATGCTACTGATTTTTGCATATTGGTCTTATATCCTGCCACTTTACTGAACTTATTTATCATCTATAGAAGCTTTGTTGCAGCTATCTCAGGGCTTTCTATGTAGAGGGTCATGTCATCTGCAAATAGTGAAATTTTTATGTCTTCCTTTCCGATTTGGATGCCTTTTATTTCTTTTTACTTGCCTAAGTACTTTTTTTTTTTTTTTTTTAAAGATTTATTTATTTACTTTATCCATTTTAAACCCCACCCTTCCCCATTTGCTGTTTTGTGTCCATTCGCTGGGCAATTCTCTGTATCTGTTTCCTGCCATCTCTTCTTATCTTCCTCCTCCAGTCTTCAGCAGGATTCGATCCTGGAGACCTCCGATGTAGGAGAGAGGTGTTCTGCCACCTGCGCCCCCTTGGTTCCTGACTTTCAGAGCATCTCGTCTTGTCTCTCCCCTGTGTCTCTCTCCTGTTACATCATCATCTTGCTGCATGGCTCCCGGGGCCTGGCAGCTCACCGGCACACAGAGCCTGGCAGCCCATGCGCCTTCTATATATACATTTTTTATTTTTTATTTTACCGGGAGGTCCCGGGGATCGAACCCAGGTCCCCCCATATGGCAGACCGACACCCAACCATTTGCGCCACATCTGCCCCCCCTAAGTACTTTTAATACAATGTTAAATAAGAGCGGTGACAGTGGGCATCCTTGTCTTATTTCAGATCTTTTTTTTTTTTTTTTTTAATTAATTTATTTTATTTTAGTTTTTTACTGGGAGGTCCCTGGGATCAAACCCAGGTTCCTCCATATGGGAGACAGACACCCAACTGTTTGAGCCACATCTGTCCCCCTTATTTCAGATCTTAGAGGGAAAGCTTTTAGCATTTCACCATTGGATATGATGTTAGCTGTGGGTTTTTCATATATACACTTTATCACGTTGAGGAAGTTTCCTTCTATTTCTATCTTTTGAAGTGTTTTTTTTTTTTTTTTTAACCAAGAAAGGATGTTGTGTTTGTCAAATGCTTTTTCTGCATCAATAGAGAAGATCATGTAATTTTTTTCTTTTGGTTTGTTAATGTAGTGTATTGCGTTGATTAATTTTCTTATGTTGAACCGTTCTTGCATACCAGGGATGAAACCCACTTGGTTATGGTGTAAAATTCGTTTGATGTGTTGTTGAATATGATTAGTAAGTATTTTGTTGAGGATTTTAGCATTCAGTTTCATTAGAGAGATTGGTAGTTTTGTTTTCTTGTAGTGTCTTTATGTGGCTTTGGCATTAGGGTGATGTTGGCATCATAGAATGAGTTAGGCAATGTTCCTTCCATTTTTTGGAAGAGTTTAAGCAGGATTGGTGTTAGTTCTTGCTGGAATGTTTGGCAGAATTCACCTTGAAGCCATCTGATCCTGGGCTTTTCTTAGTTGGGAGGTTTTTGATGACTAATTCAGTCTCCTTACTTGTGATTGGTCTGTTGAATTCATCAATTTCTTCTTTTGTCAATGTAGGCTGCTTGTGTATTTCTAGAAATTTGTCCATTTCATCTAAGTTATCCATCTTGTTGGCAAACAATTTTTCAAAGCATCCTCTTATGATACTCTTATGATACTGTGGGATCAGTGGTGATATCCCCTCCCTCATTTTTTATTTTATGTATTTGCATCTTCTTTCTTTTTTTCTTTGTCTAGCTAAGGGTTTGTCAATTTTATTAATCTCAAAGAACTAGCTTTTGGCTTTGTTAATTTTTCCTGATTTTTTTTTTTTTTTATTCTCAATTTCATTTACCTCTGTTCCACTCTTTGTTATTTCCTTCTTTCTGCTTGCTTTGGGATTAGTTTGTTGTTCTTTTTCTAGTTCCTTCAGGTGTGCAGTTAGATCTTTGATTTTAGCTCTTTCTCCCTCCTTCCCAATGGCGTCCTTGTTGGTTTGCTTGTTGCTTTGTTTTTTTTTTTTTTTTTTTTTTTTTTGCTCGTTGTCTGTTCATTGTTTTTTCTTTTTTGCTTGTTTTCTACTCTTTGTCTGCTCATTGTCTCTTTCTTCTTTAGGAGGCACCGGGAACTGAACCGGGGACCTCCCATGTGGGAGGTGGGCACCCAGGTGCTTGAGCCACATCTGCTACCTGCTTATTTTGTTTTCACTTGCTGTCTTCTTGTTGTTTGCTTGTTGTCTTGCTCATTGTTTTTGCTCGATGTCCGTTCGTAGCCTGCTCATTGTTCATCTTCTTTAGAAGGCACCAGAAGCTAAACCTGAGACCTCCTATGTAGGAGATGGGTGCCCAACTGCCTGAGCCATTCCGCTCCCCTCTTTTTTTTTTAAAGATTTATTTATTTATCCCCCCCCCACCCCCCAGTTGTTTTGCGCTTGCTTTCTGTTCTTCTGTGTCTGCTTGTCTTCTCTTTAGGCAGCACTGGGAACTGATCCTGAGACCTTCCGGAGTGGGAGAGAGGCGCTCAATCTCTTGTGCCACCTCAGCTCCCTGGTCTGCTGCATTTCTTCTTGTCTCTCCTCTGTATCTCTTTTTGCTGCATCATCTTGCTGCACCAGCTCTCTGTGTGGACCAGCACTCCTGTGTGGGCCAGCACTCCACGTCAACACTCAATCTTATCAAGCTTCCCTTGTATGTGATGGATCTCTTTTCTCTTACTCTTTCCAGTATTCTCTCTTTGTCTTGAGCATTTGACAATTTGCTAATTATATGTCTCGGGATAGGCCTTTTAGAATTTATACTGTTTGGAGTGTTCTGAGGTTTCTTTTTCTCAAAAAAGTTGGAAAATTTTCAGCCATTATTTCTCCCAATACTCCTTCTGCCCTGTTTCCCTTCTCTTCTACTTCTAGAATGCCTATAATGTATATGTTTGTGCATTTCATGTTGTCATTCAATTCCTTGAGTCCCTGCTGAACTTTTTTCTATCTTTTTTTTAAAATCTTTATTTATTTTTTATTTTTAAACAATTTATTGAAGTATATCATTCATACAGGAACACATATAAACTATAAGTGTTTAGTAAACTTCGTGAACTTACAAAACAAACATGCATAACATAATACAGGTCTCCCACACATCACTGCCTCCCCCAAACACCCTGCATTGTTGTGAAACATTTGCTAACAAATCATGACAGAGCATTATCAAAGTATTACCACTAACTATAGTCCATATCTTCCTCCCCTATACATTTTTTAAAGGATTTATTTATTTATTTACTTTTATCCATTTTAACTCCCCCACCCCATTTTTGCTGTTTCTGTGTCCATTCACTGGGCAACTCTCTGTGTCCGTTTCCTGCCCTCTCTTCTCATCCTTCTCCTCCTGTCTTCACTGGGATTCGATCCTCAGAATCTCCGATGTGGGAGAGAGCCATCCTACTGCCTGTGCCACCTTAGTTCCTGGTTTTCCGGTGCATCTCGTCTTGGCTCTCCCTTGTGTCACTCTCCTGTTACGTCATCATCTTGCTGCATGGCTCGTGGGGCCCGATGGCGCACCCGTGCAAGGGACATGATGGTGCACCCACAGACGGTGCCCAACGGCTCACCCGCTCGCAGGGCCTGGTGGCTCACCTGCTCCTGGGGCCTGGCGGCTCACCCACTTTTGGGGACTGATGGCACACCTGCACATGAGCCCTGGTGGTCCACGCACCTTCTATATTTTTCTTTTATTTTTACGGGGAGGTCCCAGGCATCGAACCCAGGTCCCTCCATATGGGAGACGGACGCCCAACCACCTGAGCCACATCCGCCCCCCTGCTATATCTCTTAAGGTTGACCAAAGATGCCCAAAGTTACAGTCTTTACCCCTACAGGATGGTCATATAATAAATCAGGCTTTGTTTATCACCAGCATTCTAAAAACCAGTCCTATGGAGAAAAGCTAGGCCCGGGGACACATGCATGGTTTCTAATATAGCAAATGTTTAGCCTACCCTGAAATTACAAAATCAGGTCAGCAAGAACACTTACACTATCTTTTAATCTATCTGTTCTACTACCTGACTGATTTCAGATGTACTATTTTCAACATCACTAATTCTTTCTTCTGCCTGTTCAACTCTGCTGTTATGTGCTTTCAGCACACTTTATTATTATTTTTTAGCTTTTTTTTTCAATTTTATTGATACATATTAATGAAATATAAATCCATCTAAAGAGTACAATCAGTGGTATTTGGTGTAGTCACATGTTTGTGTATTCATCAACCCAATCACTCCCAGAGCACTTTCATTAATCCAATAAAAATAATAAACAAAAAACGAACAAACAAAACTCATCACCTCTCAATATGTCTATGCCTCACCTGTTATATGTAGATGCTATTCTTTTTCCTTTTCTCCAGTATATTCCTATTTATATTTTGTAAAAACAGTCGTGTATATGCAATATCATCCATATTCATGTTTTACATGAAGTTTTTCTATCTTATACAGCTCCCATGTTACAGTTTTTAGCTTTCCTTCTTGTAATATACATGACCTTAGACGTTCCCTTTCAACAATTGTCATAGTCATACAATAGCATTGCTAGTTACAAACACCATGATATGCTTTCACAATTTCTATTCATTTCCAAAGATTTACCAACAACCTTTTTTACCAAGTCTGCACAGATTAACCTTTAGCTTTCCGTTCTCTACCCTGCTTCTATTTTCTGGTGACCTATATTCTTATTATTAATTCCATGGGTTTACATATCATGTTTAGTTCATAATAGTGCAATCATACATTATTTGTCCTTTTGTGCCTGGCTTGCTTCACTCAACATAATGTCCCCAGGTTCACTCTTGTTATTATATGTTTCACGACTTCCTTTCTTCTTACTGCTGCATAATATTCTATCATGTGTATATACCACAATTTGTTTATCCATTCATCAGTTGATGGACACTTGGGTTGTTTCCAACCTTTGGCAATTGTGAATAATGCCTCTATGAACATTGGTGTGCAGATGTCTGTTTGTGTCTCTGCTCTCAGTTCTTCTGGGTGTATACCTACTAATGGTATTGACAGGTCACATGGCAAGCCTCTATTCCTTAGGAACTGCCAAACAGTCCTGCACAGTGGCTGTACTATTCTACATTCTCACCAACAGTGAATAAGCATTCCTATCTCTCCACATCCTCTTCAACATTTATAATTTTCTGACTTTTTAATAGTGGCCAGTCTAATAGGTGTGAAATAATATCTTATAGTAGCTTTGATTTGCATTTCCCTAATTGCTAGTGATGTTGAATATTTCTTCAAGTGTTTCTTCACCATTTGTAATTCTTCTTCGGAAAATTGTCTTTTCAATTCTTTTGCCCATTTTTTAAAATCGGGTAGTTTGCTTTTTATTGTTGAGGTGTATAATCTCTTTGTATATCATAGATATTAAACCCTTATCAGATATGTGATTGCCACATATTTTCTTTCATTGAGTTGGCTGCCTTTTCACCCTTCTGATAAAATCCTTTGAGGTGCAAAAGTGTTTAATTTTGAGGAGGTTCTATTAATCTATTTTTTTCTTTTGTTGCTTGTGCTTTGGGTGTAAGGTTTAAGAAACTACTGCCTACTGTAAGATCTTGAAGATGTTTTCCTACATTTTCTTTTAGGAGTTTTATGGTTGTCACTTTTACATTTAGGTCCTTGATCCATTTTGAGTTAATTTTTGTGTAAGGTGTGAGATAGGGGACTTCTTTCTTTCTTTTGGATATGGATATCCAGTTCTCCAAGCACCATTTGTTGAATAGACTCTTCTGGCCCAGCTGGGAGGGCATGACTGCCTTGTCAAAAATCACTTAACTTTAGATGTGAAGGTCTGTTTCTGGTTCTCGATTCAGTTCCATTTGTCAATGTGTCTGTCTTTATGCCAGTACCATGCTGTTTTTACCACTGTAGCTAGGTAATATGTTTTAAAGTCTGGAAGTGAGTATCCTCCAACTTTGTACTTCTTTTTTAAGATCTTTTTGGCTATTTAGGGACCCTTACCCTTCCAAATAAATTTGATAATTGGTTTTTCTACTTCTGCAAAAAAGGTTGTTGGGATTGTGTTGAATCTATAAATCAATTTGGGTAGAATTAACATCTCAATGATATTTAGTCTTTCAGTCCATGAACATGGAATGTCCTTCCATTCATTTAAATCTTCTTCAGTTTCTTTTAGCAATGTTTTGTAGTTTTCTGAATACAGGTCCTTTAGGTCCTTGGTTAAGTTAATTCCTAAATATGTGATTGTTTTAGTTGCTATTGTGAATGGAATTTTTTTTTCTGATTTCCTCCTCAGATTGCACAGTGTATTTTTGATTTCTTGCATTGTGCCATTCATCACCATCAGATTCATTATCTTTTTATGTATGTTTATGATTTCTTCAGTATGTTCCCCCAGTGTCTTCTTAATATTGTTTATCTCTTTCTTACTCCATTAAGCTGATTTATGATATTTGTTTGTATATCTTTGCTTAGTTCCATGTTCTGCATCTCCTCCTGGGTTTTAGTCTGTTCATTAGACTGGGCTATCTCTTCCTGTTTCTTAGGAAGGCTTGTAATTTTTTGTTGGTGTCTAGGCATCTGTTTATCTTGATAGGCTTATTGAGATGGTTAGCTTCCCTTTCTACTTTAGGGTTTTATTTTGTTTCATTTTGTGTTAAGGTTCCTTTCTGATACTTGGTTTCACTTATTCTATATCCTTGTAGTTGTCTGTGTTCTCTTGAAAAAATATTTAGAAAAGGAAAGAGAGAAGAAGAGAAAAAGGATAATAGTAATAATAAAAAATATAGAAAAGGAACCATAAAAGAGGCAGGAAAATAAAAAAAAAATCATAAGAGTGAAAAATCATAAAAAACACAAAGGAGTAAGAATAAAAAAGGTGGAATAAAAAATGAAACAAGAAAAAATAGAATAAAATAAAAGACTGGAAGGATGAGAAGAGAAGAATAAAGAAAAAAAAGTGAAAAGAGAAAAATGAAGACCAAACAAGAAAATGTGGGATGAAAGAAAAGCAGCGGAGGAGGATAAAAATGGAAGAAAAGAAATAAGGAAACTCAGGAGAAAAATATGGAAAAGAAAAGGAAACAAAGAAAGAGAACAAACAACAAACAAATATAAAAACAACCCAGTAAAAACAGATCTCTCTCTTAGGCCCCTAGGAACCATCTCAGGCTGCAGGTGCTCATCAATCAATCACCGTGCAGCCTACCCTCCACTGGTAAGGTGCCTGTTTTTAAGTAATAAAATAAAGAATAAAAAAGTAAAATAAGGGAGCAGATGTGGCTCAAGCACTTGGGCACCTGCCTCCAACATAGGAGGTCCTGGGTTCAGTTCTCGGTGCCTCCTAAAGAAGACGAGCAGAGGCAACAAGCTGACAAGCGAGCAGACACAACGAGCAGGGAGTGGATGTGGCTCAAGCAGTTGGGCACCCACCTTCCACATGGAAGGTCCGGGGTTCGGTTCCCAGTGCCTCCTAAAGAAGACAAGCAGACACAATGAGTGGACACAATGAGCAAACACAATAAGCAGAGACAACAAACAGACACAATGAGCAGAGACAGCAAGCAGAAAATTAGCAGACATAGCGAGCAGACAATGAGCAGACAGACAAGGAAGCCATCTTTGGGGAGGGGGAAGTAAAATAAAAAATAATGAAAAATAAAAAAATCTCAGTCTATAAGTTCCCTGTCATAAGGTGCCAGCTATGTTCCTGACAACCAGGTGAATTACTCTCTGGATCCCTTCTCTTAGTAGGTAGCAGGAATCAAACAGGGGATCTAGTATATGTGAGGCAGACATTCCTGTACTGAGCTACATCCACTCTACAAGTTAGGTAAGCTTCTGAAAGTTTGTCTGGCTCTCCCTGCCCCCTTTCCCTCAGACAAGTTAGGCTTCTAACAGTCTGCCAGCTATCTCCCTTGCTTCCTTCTCTCCTGGGATGGTTAGGTGCCTGTCTTTACCTACCCGATAGCTGACCTAGTTCCTCTTTCTCCCAGGGCAGTTGGGTATGACAGCCTGCCTGATCCAATTCCCCTCTCCCCTCTCCCTGGGATTGTTTCAGTGCTGGCTGTGGTCTTTTTTGGAATTCAAAGGGGACTTAGCTGGCCAAACTCGCTGAAAAGAAGCACTCTCCACCCTCTTCCAGACCCCTTTTCCTCCTGGGAAAGAGAAAGATATTTCCTCACTCAGTTGGCTGCAGTGAGCCAGGGGTTTTACTGAGGCTATTTGCCTTGAGGGTGTGGTATATGTGCCATTCCCAGCCACAGGGGTGAGTAACTCAGTTTTCATTTGGCTTCTTTGGGTCTCTGTCTCTCTCCCTCATAGATGATGCACATTAATTTCCTGGTCTGCAGATTCCCAGAGCAGCTCTGTTGGATAGCTTTTTGCCCTTCATTGTTTTTGTGAGAGAGTTGAGCCCTGCCTACATACTTTGACACCATATTCCTGATGCTTCTCAAATAAGATTTATGGTGCCAAATACTAGGCATCATGCTTCTTAAATGGAATTCCTAACACCCAAGACTTTATGAATTTTTTAAAATTTTATTTTTTTATGAATTTCTTTTGAAGGCAGAGAAAGAAACAGGGTAAGAGAGTGTGTCCCTATGATGCCAAATCATCTGGATGAAAAAAAGTAAAACAAATCAGGCAGAGAATTTTCAGTCTGTTTCAGGACAGATATTGGTCTTTCTGCTTTTACAATTTCCTTTCTTTGGTATCTGGCCAAGTATTGAGTTTATTGTTCTTCAGGGAATGCTGAAAATAGTGTTTATTGGAGTCAACTTAGTCTTAATGTGTCTTTATTAGTCTTTTGCTGAGGGGAAGGAGAAGATAAAGGATGAGGTAGAAGGTGGATTAGCATGGGAGTCCAGTGGGTCCCAGGCCCTGGCATTCCCTCCCTAAGGGAAACTCAGCCCATAGCACATAGCTGCCTGCATGCCCCATGACACAAGCTAAAATGTAACAAACCTCCCTATGGGAAAACAATGTACAGATGGTATCATAGACTGTAATTTTCTCCAGGCTGTACTCTTCCTTCCTACAATAACATCACTAGATCCCATTTATGTGCTTCATGTGACACTAGCAGAAACTCTGTTATGAAATATCTTTGTTCTGAGACTCTATATATTGCCCCTCATTTTACCACTTCTTTGCAGAGTGCTATTTTCATTCTCTGGACTGCTGTGACCACAGAGTCTCTCTTGTCCATAATTCCCAATAAGGCTCATGTTCTGACACTGCATACCAGGTAAATTATTTGGTCTTGCGGCTGCCACAACTCCATGCCCTTCAGTAGTTGGGTTGGAACAATTGGCGAGCCAGCCAGGAGGGCAAAGGACCACTAACAATAGCAGGCATGAGCTCCAGGAAGGGAGACTCTGTGGGGGAAACCCTGGGTTGGCCTATAATATCCACGTGGAGTGGGGTGGCTGCCCTCAAAGACTGCCAAAAGAATATGGGGATGCCCTAAAAACTCTGGTAGGTATACTGGCTGTGCTATAGCACATAGCAAAGCATCTGCATTTAATTAAGAAAAAGTGACTGCCAGATAGAGGTGACTATAGCATGGCCCCTGTTAGGGGCTTGCAGGTGGCTACTAAGGCAGAACAAGTAGCTAAGGCCTCTGTGCACCTCTTATAAGAAGAGTTAAAGTTAGAAAGGGACATGCACTTGGCACAGGCAGAGAAGAAAGATTCTTTAACCAATTGCCTGCACCAAGTTAATGATCAGTTAGAATCCCTGGCTTATAGATATGCTCAGGCTAGGGACCGCAGGCTACCTCAAGTCCAGGTCTGGAGGATATTAACTACCCCTGGGTGGGACCCAAAGGCATGGAACCCTATGGACTCCTCCTCAGAAAAGGAAAAAGAGGAAGAATGTGAAAAGGGCTAGGTGTGACAAAATAGAGAAATGTAAGTTTAACTAAAAACTCTTATCTACTAGTCTAGGGAATTAAAAATCATAGTTAGCCCTGTAATTCCCCAATTTAAACCTTTTAGCAGCTTTAAAATAAGAGTAATTAATCCAATTACCAAATTTCAGTAAGTAAAGAAAAATTCCTTAAAAGCTATGGAAAGACCTTTTCTAAATTATGATTAAAACAAATCAAACAATTATAATATATACTCCAGAAACTGACAGTCAGTATGCTTTTAAGGTTATTTACAATTTTATAATTTTATTTAAAACAAAAAGAGGTTTTAGCTTCCTCTAAAGGAAGGAAAAAGAAGAACATTTCTTGCATAAACTGTAATTGTTTCAATTTTATTTGGCTTAGGTGTAATTTCCCTAGGTTATTAGGAAACTAATAAAATAAATTGACATTATATGTATTAAATACTTAAAATGATGAAAATTGTAAGTTTGTGTTTAATATAATATAGATCTGTCCTTAAGTAAAATGACTAGTGTATTAGTCAGCCAAAGGGGTGCTGATGCAAAGTACCAGAAATCTGTTGGCATTTATAAAGGGTATTTATTTGGGGAAGAAGCTTACAGTCACAAGGCTATAAAGTATAAGATACTTCCTTCACCAAAGTCTGTTGCCACGTGTTGGAGCAAGATGGCTGCAATAGATACAATCAGTATCTATTTTTGGAATGCATAAATAATACCAAACTGCTACAACTAGTTTTTACAGAACAAAATGAGGAATGTAAGATAAGACTTAAATGGAAATAAGTAAATTTCATTGGTGGCTAATTGTAATTTAATAAGCTTATTTAAAGGTAAAAGTAACTTACCGTTACAGGAAGTTTGCAAAAGCATTTTCTAAACTGAAATATTTGAAGGGCTAATTCCAGGAAGCCACTATTAAATAGGAACCTAAACTGATAGTTATAACAAAAATTAACTCCATACCAGGGAAACCTGTCAGAAGCCACGTCATTCTGCATGGTGGTAGGGAGAGATAATCTTGATTCCACTGGAAATCTTAGATTTTCATGAAATAATGGAGAAAATAATTTTTCCTGTACTGCTAAAGTAAAATACCGTGAATTAACATAATCATAGTAAAAGTGTTAAAGTAAAAAGTGAAGTACTAAAAATAGTTAAGTTCATTTAATATGTTATACACTGCATTAAAAGAGTTTAGAAAGTGTATAAAAAACAAAAAAAAAAAACAGACTTCAGTATTGTCAAACTCTCTTGTGAATTCAAATGTCTCTCCATTTGAATTATTGGCTAATAGCGACCCCTAAAACAACAAAAGTATCTACCACATCTCTGGATATGCTCCTGAAGTGAATGGAAAGTATGTTGCTGTTTCAGACTCCTACGGCAGCTGGCAATGGCTCAGTATGGCCAGACTTACAATGGACATTAATTGCCTCCAGACTGGCTCTGTTTCATAGTGACAAAGGGCACTGTGCACCAGGCCGGTGGGACACTGGAACTTCCCTTCAAGGCCAACAGTGCTGCAGCATGCTGGCTGTGTGAAGGACATACCAAGTGGAGCAATAATTATCAAAGTAATGTGAGTAGAACTTTAACAAACACAATTGGCATTATGGCCTGCTCCCATAGAGAGACAACATGTATGGTATTGGAAACCTGGAGCTTTGATCTATTAACTGCAGCTCGGAAAAGAACTAGTGCATTAATTAATATTAAGTGCTGTACCTATATACCTGATGAATATAATAATATCAATTCTATTCTAGATCATATGCAGGATCTTGAACATGTTAAAAGTATTTGTAACTTAATTCATTTTCTATGTTTATTTCTTCCTGAATCAATGCCTTCTAGAACCAGGTATTAGTCATGCGGGGATTTCATCCAGTTACAACCATGGTCCCAGACCCACCTTTCCTCAACTTCAATAGAATAACCAGAGAGTTTCACACCTCCTCAGGCAGGGACTACTGCCCCTAACCAGCGGGAAGCAGCTAAAGAAGAAGGACCATGATCCTTCAGCTCCCCCTTAAGAATAAGGGAGTAAACTCTCTGAGGGGGTAGTTAAGGCAGGTTAGTATAGGAAACAGGGAAGGCTGCTGGTCAGAATAAAACCCACCAAAGATCCTGGTCACAAGGTCCAGTCTGAAGGTCCTGGGCTCAAAAGAAGTCCTGGATAACTCTGAACAGAAAGACTTCCCATTGGTTCCCTGAAAACTGACAGGTGAAAATAAAAAGGCAACCAATCAGGACAGCAAATAGTTGGGGCCCTATGTGTGTCTATGTGGACTCTCCTTATATCTAAATTGTTTGTTGATGTCACAGCAGAAAACTCAGAATAATATGGTATTGGAAGCCCCCCCATAGAATCCCCCTACCTGGTACTTTATTGTCTACTAATGAAAATGTTGCTTGTATACTGTTAGACCAGCAGAATCTGCCTTAAACCATAACTCCTGCAAATTGGACAGTGTGGGACACCTTGCTGGCATGGGAGGATATGACCCATTGACAAATTTGGAACAAGACTTGCTCATTAAATAATGTTCAATGTTGTGTATATATTCCTGATCACTCTCATAATGTCTCACAAGTTTTAAATAATATGCAAGAGCACATAAGTCATATTGATAAATTAGCTACTGATCCCCTGTCTAATTGTTTTAACTCCCTCTCTTAGCCTTGGCAACATGTCTTTATAGGTTTACTAGCTTTTGGTGGAGGACTCTTAGCATTTTGTTTTATGCTATACTCTTGTTGTAAAATGTAAATGCAGTGTGTGTCCTATGGGCAATGCAGGCGGCTGCATGGGGGTGGATTGTGGGGGTCCAGTGGGTCCGGGGCCCTGATGTCCCCTCCCTAAGGAAACTCAGCCCACAGTATGTAGCTGCCTGCATGCCCCAGGATACAAGTTAAAACGTAACAAACCTCCCCATAGAGAAAAAATGTACAAATGGTATGGTAGACTGTAATTCTTTTCCAGGCTGTATTCTTCCTCCCTACAATAACATCACTGGACCCCATTTATGTGACCCTAGCAGAAACTGTCATGAAATGTCTTTGTTCGGAGACCCTTTATATTACCTCTCATTTTCCCATCTCTTTGCGGAGCGCTATCTTCATTCTCTGATCTGCCGACTTTATAAACCCTCTCCTGTCCGTAAGTCCTGATAAATAAAGCTTATGTCTGACACTGTACCAGATGCATAATTTGGTCTTGCAGCCACCCCGACTCCTGCCTTTCAGGAGCTGGGTTGGAACAATAAGTTTATCAGGAGAATGCTTTCAAATTTTAAAATGAGACAGAATAGAGTATATACTTCACTGGGAAAGTGCAGACACCATTCTATGATGCATATACAGGTCTTTTTGTTCCTTGTCTGTCCTCTACAATTGGCTACCCAGGGGGTGTCAGCCTTAATTGAAATTTTGAGGTCCAGGAGGAAATAACTGAGCTTTAGTTAGGGCTTGAGGGAATCTTTGTGATAAAGTGACTTGGCCAGGGTCATATAACTACCTAGCAAGACAAAGCAAGATGGTTTTGCAACTTACTTTCTCTACCTTGAAGGAAATTGCCACATTTCCTTAAGGATCAGCATCATGATCAATAAAAAACTAATCTTTTTTCAGGATGTGGGGGTGGTCTGCTGTGTGTAAAGCACTTGCTAAGCACTGGGGATTCAGGGAAGGATATGGCATGGTCTCTGACTGTGAAAGATTTGCATTCTAGTGTAGAGCGGGAATGTGAACACTACTAACAAAAAACATACAAAATAAGAAAAGTGCAAGATGCAGAAGAGACAAAAAACAATGTTGGGGGAAGCGGCTGTGGCTCAATCAGTAGGGCTCCAGTTTACCATATGGGAGGCCCCTGGTTCGGTTCCCGGGGCCTCCTGGTGAAGGCAAGCCCGCCCGCACGGCGTGGTTAGCTGACCCAGCGAGCACAAGCAGCAAGGGGGGGATAAATGAATAAATAAATAAAATCTTTAAAAAACAAAAAAAAAAACAAAAAAAAACAATGTTGGTACTGAGGAGATAGTATTTGATAAATCTTTGTTGAATGAATGATGGACGAATGCTGAATCTAGGGGGTCAGTGAAGCATGACCCCACTATGGGTTGGGTCAACTTGGGAGTAAGACTTGGCTAAATGCAAAAAGAGGGAATCACATTGCAGGCAGTATGCATACATCTATAGTTAAACTCTATATACAGCATAGTTAAAAAGTAGGACAATTCAGGCCATTCCCCTTCAGGGGCACTAATTTATTGTGGCGACAACTTAGATGAACTTATTATCTGGAAATAGATTTTCTTTTTAAAGCTGTGCTGCTGAAGTGGATGATGCTACTTGCTTTGGGTGAGAATTCAGATGTCAGGTATTCATCAAGCAAACTTGGGAACCAGAAACAGTTTTAGAGCAGTGAGTGACAAGGCAAGGTCAATGCTAATGAAAATATGAGGTAACAAGACTTCACAATAAAAGCAATAAGAAAACTGCCTAATACTTCTGGAGCACTGACTGCAAGCACTGGGCTACCTTTACTCATTTTGTCCTCCTAACAACCCTAAGAAAGAGGGTGAATTATTGCCCTGTTTGGCAGGTGATGAAGTCAAAACTCCCAGAGTTTAAAATTACTTGCCCACGGAAACACAGTAGTGAAATTTCAGCAGGACTTGACCCTGCCCAGATCTGCCTGATTTCAAAGCCCCTGCTCTCAGCCACTGCCCTGTCCAGTCCTCTGAGTGGGCCTGTCAGTAGAACTAAAGGAAGTGTCCCACATTTGCCATGCAGCCAAGGCTTGCATAATACAGTCCTCAGCGAGGTGGGCTGGAATTCAGACCTTTCTCAGTTGTTTCCTCATGCGATACACTTACCTTTTCTAATTTCAGGTCTGAAGTTCCTAAGAAAGCACCGTCTCTAAAAATATAACCCAGTCTCAAGCGAGTTTATTCTTTTACCTCTATTTGAATTCCAAGTATGCCTTCCCTATTAGCACATGTATTAGCACGTTTGATGCAGGGGAACAAGCATTTAGTTTCTGCCATGCTGGCAGTTTTATTCAAAATCACCTGGCTTTTGAAAATAATTACAAAATGGCCCATTTTAATTTAATCCCCATTCTTCTCTCAAAAAATAGCGGTCCTGTTGTATTTTATGTTACTTCTTTTTGTCTGAAACCACTAAACATTCATTCAAGCTTGGAAATAGCTTTCTAAATCGCCACACTGGTGTGGCTCTTTTGTCAGAAAGAGAGGCCATTGCAAAAAGGGCCTGGGCCCTTTGTGTTTCCTAACTTGTCTGCTTGTCAATGGACCTGCAGGACTTATTAAAAATACACAAGGCCAGGCCCCTGGAGACTCAGATCCAGTAAATGTAGAGAGGGTCCAGGAATTTTTATGTTTAGAACAAGTGCTCCAGTGACTTACGCTTAGGCTAGTGTGGAAATCCTGTGGAGTGGAGAGGCTGTGGAGGGGCATCTTAAAACAGGCTTCTTATCTGTGTGAACTCAGATGGAGCACCTTAGTTTTCTTCTCTCTCACTTTACTAAAAATGGTAACATTTCCTAGGCTCAACCACCATTTAGAGACCTGGTCCCAAATTCCTGCTGTCGGCAAAAAGAATTTCACAATTCAACCTCGTGAGATGTTTCCAGGCAGACACCGCTGGGCTCCAAGGCCCTGATGCCCCCTCGATGCTCCATCAGGAGCCTCTGCCGCCCCTGCTGCATCCCCACTGGCCTTTCAGGGCCCCCTCCGTGAAACCCGACCCTTCTGCTTCTGCCAGGTGGATGCAGCTCTGGCAGTAAGTAGTCAGAATTCGGGTTATGGCCTTCTGAGGCCTGTCCCTCTTTATTTCTGCTGTCTTTCTGGGCTTCAACCAATCCTGCAAGGGGTTGTAAAGTGGGTGTTTCTCCCTTACTGGTGTCATAACTTCTGCCCTGGCCTTCAGGGGAGCCTTGTCATCAGCTGTATGGATCTGAGGCTGCAACCTAGTCCCACCCCAGGGGGTCTTTTTTTCTCCTGTGCCATAGAGTCTGGGGGCCACTTGGCTGAGGGCCTTTTAAAGGAGGAGACTTGTGTTCTCTCCTGTTCATTTTCATGAGCCAGCAGTTGGGAATTGTAAACTCACCTGGGCTCTCAGTGACATGAACTGGAGCCAGGTGCGGTGGTGTCATTTCAGGTCAGTGCCATGTATGGGCATTCTGCTGTGGTGGCTGATGGCTGCACTGCAGACTTGAGCAAGACATGGTCCTTGCTCTTGAACGGCTGATGAACAGAGCTGAAGACCATGGGCTTTGGAGTCAGGCAGCTCTGGCTTTGAATGTCTGCTCTTTCTAACTGTGTGAACTTGAACAATTTATTTGACCTCTCTGTGCCTGAGTTTCCTGAATTGAGATGTAGGATAGGGAAAGCACCTACTTTGTAGGGTTATCATGAGCATTAAATGGTATAATGTGGATACAGCATTTCAAACAGTGCCTGGCATACAGGTGGAGCATGATAAATGGGTATTACTAATATTACTATGATGAACCAGCTGCTGGTCCCCAATGCTTTTTTTTTTTTTTTTTTAATATTTATTTACTTCATCCATTTTAAACCCCCCTTCCCCGTTTGCTGTTTTTTTTGTGTGTCTATTCACTGGGAAATTCTCTGTGTCTGTTTCCTGCCATCTCTTCTCATCCTCCTCCTCCAGTCTTCACCAGGAGTCAATTCTGGAGACCTCCGATGTAGGAGAGAGGTGTTCTGCCACCTGCGCCACCTAGGCTCCTGGTTTTTGGAGCTTTTGGAGCATCTCGTCTTGTCTCTCCCCTGCGTCTCTCTCCTGTTATGTCATCATCTTGCTGCATGGCTCCCGGGGCCTGGCGGCTCACGGGCACACAGAGCCTGGCAGCCCATGCGCCTTCTATATATATATATATATATATATATATATATTTTTTTAATTTTACCGGGAGGTCCCGGGGATCAAACCCAGGTCCCTCCATATGGCAAATGGACGCCCAACCATTTGAGCCACATCCGCTGCCCCCAATGCTTTTGTGTGTGTGAACTCGACAAGGTCAACTCAGGCTAAGCGGGGTGGGGGTGGGGTTTACTTTTCCTTATATTTATTTATTTAAATTTGTTAAATTAAATTTTTAAATTTAAAATTAATTTAAAATTTTTTATTTTAAACCACAGATCCACTGAGTTTGTACTGACATCTCTCTGGGGCTGCTGCTCCTTAGCTTTTTTTTTTTTAAGGTACCGGGGACCAGGGAATAAACCCAGGACCTGGTATTTGGGAAGCCAGAGCTTAACCACTGAGCCACATTGGCGTCCCTGAGTTGGTTTTTTTGTTTGTTTTTTTCTGTTTTTTTCAGGAGGCACTGGGAACCTCACCAGGATCTCCCATGTAGTAGGCAGGTGCTCAACCACTTGAGACACATCTGCTCCCCTCCTTGGCTTTTGCTTGTCCTCTTCTTCTAATAGTCTCCCTATTGTAAGGGCAAGAAAACATAAGATTCCTAAATTCATTTCCTTTGGGAGCTTACAGCCTCAGTCAAGCTCAAAGAATATGAGGAAGAGAATGTACAAAATTTATTTTTGAACCACTGTCTGATTTTTCTTCAACTCCAGACATTGAGTAGGTATCATGCTTATTTTCACAGGTGCCCCCCAAATCCCACTCTCCACATGATTCTGAATCATTGGGTGAGTGGAGGGAAAGCGCCAATGTAGATATGTGAAGAATTAGTTATCCAAGCAGAGCCCTATGGAACGTAGCCATGTGGATTTACTGGAATAATTCTGTTCTAGCTGGGTTTACCCATGTCCTGGGGTGTTACAAGAAAGGGCTCAGCTAAAAGGCTGGGAGCACGTGGAGCCAAAGGGCTTGGAAAATCCCCAAACTGGATAACTCCTTTGTAGAAGACTGTGAGTAAGCCACAGTATGGATATATCATCATGGGGCATGTCTCATGAAACACACTATGAGGTAGGGAATGTTTGAGGTTTAATCTCCCTCTATGATCTTCTTCTTTTTTTAAAAAAAAGATTTATTTATTTATTTATTCCCCCTTCCCTCTTGTTGTTTTGCACTCGCTGTCAGTTCTCTGTGTCCATTCGCTGTCTGTTCTTCTGTGTCTGCTTGTCTTCTCTTTAGGTGGCACCAGGAACCGATTCTGGGACCTTCTGGAGTGGAGAGAGGTGTTCAATCTCTTGCGCCACCTCAGCTCCCTGGTCTGCTGTGTCTCTTATTGTCTCTCTTCTGTGTCTCTCTTTGTTGCGTCATCTTGCTGTGCCAGTTCTCCACATGGGCCAGCACTCCACACAGGCCAGCTCTCCGCTTGGGGCAGCTCACTATGCAGGCCAGCTTGTTTTTCACCAGGAGGCCTCAGGAATCGAACCCTGGACCTCCTATATGGTAGATGGGAACCCAATTGCTTGAGCCACATCTGCTTCCCTTCTTTTTTTATTGATAGAAAAAGGTGCTCCTTTGGTTCAAAGTAAAAGTTAAGGTCTAGGAAACAAAAAGGAAACTCTGTAGTCTTTTCTTTCGAGGATTGAAAAAGCCTCCACACTTCTTTTCTTTTCCTTTTTAACGTCTAATGAATTTGACAAAGGGGTATCTGTATGTTTTCTTGTTTGTCTTCTTTTTCTCCACATCTTGAACAGGTATAGTTTTAAGACTGCAGTGAGTGTGACCTTTACTTGTGGTGGTTGTGGTCTACCTGGGTGTGTTAGGTGGATTCAATCAGAAGAACAGCCCAGAATCAAGGGAGTGTGAGCCCTGGGCACAAAGGCTGCATAGGTTCCATCTTCAGTTTCTGTAACTTGCTTCACTGGAATCCTTAGTGTCCCTGACCCTGAAACATAATGTGGGGTTTTAAACTGACTAAAGTGGAGAGATAATGTTACCATTCAAGAGCTCTGAATCAAATCTCAAGGTCCATTCCTCTCCTAGATTCTCTTTCATCTCTGAAGGACTGACTGTGTCTTAGGCTCTTTTCCCTTGAACTTTCTTCATCGTTGCAGATGTCATTCACTGTAAAGAGAGTCCTTCACATTTATTTTGATTATGGTTGGCAAAGCTGCATCTTTTAGCACTGATGCTGAATGCTATTTGTGGCATTTAGAAAAAAAGCAGGAACTTGCAGGTCTCTTGGTAAGTTTACCAGCAAGGCAGAATAAGTGACTTTTGGGAGCATTCCTTTGGAAAGGAGGGAGCACAAATCACAGCTCCTCAACACAGACCCCTAATCACTATCCCTGGAAAATGATTGCCTAGAATTTGCCTACTACTTGTTATGCTAAAATCCTCTTCCCTCCTTATATATAATCTGCACTTCTTCCATTAGAGCATCATATATTTTGCTCTGCATTGACTCATAATAAAATATAGTCTTTGAACACACCAGGAATCGGATGTGGCTGAAACCAGGATGAGCCTGAATGGGGAAAACTAAGTTTCAGAGATCAGGCAGAGCAACTAGGGAGGGTGGGCCATGTATCTCAGAGGAGGGCAGGGGCCAGTTAGCCAGGAGCTGGTGGCAGGGAGGGTGCTTCATGGCCTCTGGCTCCTGACAACCTCTCCAGCACCATTTCCCAACACATTCACTTGACTTTGTGCTCCAGCCCTGGTGGCTTTCTTTAGTTCCTGTCACGTGCCACTCTTTCTTCACCTCAGGATCTTTGCACAAGTTTCCTTCAGCCTGCCCTGTTTTGCCTCATTTTGTCTTGCCCCCTTTCCCTTATCTTTCTCAGGATTCCCTTCCTTTAGCCTATGTCAGATCCCCTATCACATGTCCTCCTAGTACCATGTGCCTTTTCCTTCTTGGCATTTACTGTAGTTAGTAATTATGTGTTTATTTGCTTGATTATTACTTTTTGTCTGTAAAGCCACAAGAGCAAAGACTGTCAGTTTTACTTACCATTGCAGATGGCAGAGTGCTTGGTGTACAGAGGGTATTCAATAAACACCTGTTGAATTTGAAAGGACCAATGGAAAGAAAGAATGGCTGCCTGGATGGCGATGAGACCCCTCCTGAGATGAGACCCCTCCTTGTGCCGGGTTCCCTGGCATGATTGCATCCATGCTCAAGCCAACCACATGCACGCCAGGGTTTGATGCAGCGTCTTTGACAATGGTGGGCTAAGCTGGAAAAGGTCATGGTGTAGAGGGAAAAAATCTACTAATTTAAGCATGGTTTGTGGAAGGTACTATTACACACGTCCCTGTGAACATCCTGTGAAACTTGTGAGGGTTCAAACTTTCACAGAAGATGGAGCCAAGCCTCAGAAAAACAAGTTGAAAGGGTAAGAACAACTATTACTCAAATTTCAAAGGGAATGATTCCAAACTAGAGTGCTGTGATCCCATGTCCTGTTAATCTCCTAATTGTGGTGGTGAAGGACCAGCATTCTGAACCTGGGGCGCTGGACCCAGGACCCCACCTTGCCAGGCTCCACATATCTGGCCCTTTCTGCAGGGTTTAGACTTGGACTTTAAAAAGGTTGCCTTTCCCTCCTCATAGTACCCAGAAGGGTGGGATCTCTCCTGGGCCGTGTCCTCTAGAAGCAGGGTTCATGTGCAAGGGGTTTATGTGCAAGGGGTTCATGTGCAAGGGGTTTATGTGCAAGGGGTTTATGAATGAAGAGCTCCCAGCAGAAATGGGTGATGGAGTGGGGAGGCAGGGCAGGGCAGGGGAAGAGGTCAAGCAAGGGTAGAAATTCAGGCAAAGTCTCATTCTCAGTTTGATCCCACAGGGGACTCTGGAGAGCAAATTATGCCTTCAGGTTTTCCCCCAGTTATGGCAGGAGAGCTGGGCTCTCATACTCCTGCACAGGTCTGTCATTGGCTAAGGGCCTCCTCTCTCAGGCACTGGTAGTGCCAGTAGCCTGGGCTGCCTTCCAGGAGGTGGTGGTGCAGGCATAAGAACCCAGTAGTCATGGGAGGGGCACTCAGAAAAGTACCAGGAGCCAGGGGATCTGAGTGGAGCACCAGCAGGGTCCTTACAGACTTTAACCAGAACAGGTAAGAAAGGTTGCAGACAGGCCCCAAAGTAAAGCACACATTCTCATTAAACTAAGAGTAATAATAGATACTCTTTAAGGCCTAGGCTTTGCCAGGCACCGTGTTTATGCTTTACACACATATCTCATTTAATCCGTACAACACCCCTCTCACATAACTTGTTATTATTATCCTTATTTTGCAGATGAAGAAACTGGAGTTTTAAAGAATTTAAATGGCTTGCTCAAATTCTCACTGATAGAAGGCCAGGACTCACATCCATGACTCTAAAATGCCATGCTTCTAAACAATACCTTAAAGCAGTTATTACTTTCCCAGGAAAATTCAGAAGAACATAAGTAGACATGAGCAAACCTACAGAGGCTCAGGATTAGTGTAATAGCCTATTCCTTTATTTGCTTTACAGGACCAGCTAGCTGTCCATTTGCCTGGCTTTAGATAATGAGGAAAAGTAGGATGGAGACAGATTTTGGGGGGAGATTAGCTAGATGGCAGAGCTCTCCATGAGGCAAGGCCCCTGGCATCCCCCTCTCTCCATTACAACCATCATGATAGGTCTTTGGGGTAGGTTCCACCAGCTGGGGCTGAGGACCACTCTTAAGCTTCCAAATGAAAAGAAGACCTTGCTTTTAAATAACTTGAGCTTTAAACAAAACTCCAGATTATCCAGGAGAATTCCACAAGTATTTGGTGGTCTTTTTCCTTGGGAAGCCATGTCATGGACTGGAAAACACAGAGGCTTTGAAGCATGATGTGTCTAACGAACCATTAAGTCTTCAGGTCTTTCTCATATCTGACAATGATTCTTCTCAGGGTTAAATGAAATGATGTATTAAAGGGCCAAAGGCAGACCTAGGCACAGCACAGGTGCTCAACAACTGCTAGATGTTATTTTATGTATGATTTAGGAGTTTTTTTCCAGGGAGGAGCACTTCTGGAAGGCAAGAATCTGCTAAGATATACATACCAGGGGCTCTGCAGCCCAAGGATTTTCTAACATTTTGTTTTGTGTTGTTCTGTCAGGAGAAAAGCACCAGGGGGCACTTGAGTCCACTAGTTCTTGGGGTGCCTCCCAAACTGTCTTGCTATAATTTTTGGTCTTGGGCAGACACTATTCTGGATGAGGGTGTCTTCCCACCCCTAAGGAACTATGGGTGGTCTGAGCATCTCAGAGAGGTGGAAACCAGTATAAAGTGGAAGACTCAGAAGGGGGAGGATGAGGAGGAAAGAGGCAATTTTCCTTTCAGCATTGTTTATATTTTCCGAGGAATTGGTGTGAGATTTCTGAAAAGGGAGAGGTGGTGTTTCTGATCATGGCTTGGAGGCAGTGTCAGATCTGCTTAACTTCCCAGACCACGCAGAGGCAGGGGACCAGGCCTGGGGAGCACGTGGAGGCAGATGCATGGAAGGTGGCCCCTTCCCACCCCACTCCCTTTCCAAACCTAGCCTCCTTCCCTTTGGAGGCGGTGATGGCGGTGATGGGGGTAATGGGTGTGTGGCCAAATGACTTATTATTTGACTTATTATTGTTAGTTTTTTAAAAAAGAAATTACCCATATTGTCCCAGATAGAATTTAAGGCTGCCCTCAGAATGAACCCAATGCTTAACCACATTAGAATGTGTGTGTTGAGTAAGATCAGATGAACCAAGGAAAGTCACGTAACAGCAGCAGAGTGAAAACTGAGGCCAAGTATGGTTGTGGTTCTTGTGAGAAGGGTTGCAGAAGAGACAGTGGGGTCTCATATCTGAGGCTGGCCCTCCCTCAATGAGAATTCAAAGAGGAAAAAGTAGAATTCCTGTCCTCCCATTGCTGACACAGAAGTGGGGTGGTAGCAGGCAAAGGATTGTGGCTGCACACTGAGGGCTCGAGCTGGAAGAGTACTAGAGACTGCAAAGTTCAGGCCTTCCCTCTCTCCCTCCCTCCTTCCCCTTTTCTCTCCCTTTTTTTATTCATGTGCCAGGACTGTACTAGCAGTGGGGATATAATGGCAAGCAAAGCCAGACAGTATTGATGAGAACGCATTGTCTCATTTGGGAGAGGAACATTAATCAAATAACCACTCAAATAAACATCAGTTTGCACCTGTGAGGAGCACTGGGTGGAGTACACAGTACTCTGAAGGTCTGTGATAAAGGATTTCACCTAGTTTGGGTGACCAGGGAAGTCTTCTCTGAGGAAGTGATAGATCAGGAGAGATTTACTAAGTGAAGAGCAAGGGAAAAGAGGTTTAAACAGAGAGGAAAAATATATGCAAAGGCTCTGTGGTGAGAAGGAGACTGAACAGAATGAAGGGAAAGGAGGTCACTGTGGTTAGAGAGATGAGCAGAAGCCTGATTTCAGAGGAAGCTGCAGAGGGAGGCAGGGGCCAGTGCATGTCCTGCCTTGCAGGCATGTGAAATAAGCAGGTGATGGTGGTAGGGTAAGACTTGTTTTTCAAAAAGATTATCCTTGCTCTACTGGAGCAAATGAATGGATGTATGTATGTGGGGAGTGGGGGAGGGATTCGGACAAAATTCCCAGATTCCCAAGGGAATGTGGGAAGGGGAGCAGAGGGAATGCAGGTAGAGCAGCTGGGAGGATACTGCAGCATCCAGATGACAAGTGATAGGGTGGTGGTGATGGTAGAGGTGACAGTAGGGGGTGGATTCCAGAGCCATTTAGGATGTAAAATCAATAGGACTTGGTTATGGATTTAATATAGGGGCTGAAGAAGTAGGTTTCAAAGGGAATTCCTAGATTTTTGACCTGAGCAACTAGCTGAATGGATGGTATTGGAACAGGACTAGATTATGGGAAAAGATTGTGAGTTAGGTTTTGGACATGTTAAGTTTGAGGTATCTTTGAGACACTCGAAAGGAGAGATTGAGTAGAGACGTGTGGGTAGGTTTATAGACGAGGAAACGGAGGACTTGAGCTGCTAAATGCCTTAACTAAATTATATTACTATCAGTGGAAAATCCAATTTTAGAATCCAGATCTCCTGATTCCTACTCCAGTGCTCATTTCCCTGCCAATGCTTCTATCAAATAATTTCTAACATTAAAGGATTGTGTGCACATCCCCTGGGATCCTGGGCATTTAGTACAAATCAGCATGCCATAAACACCACATTTATTTGAAGCTGTTTGTTTTGAAAATTCATCTGATTTCTTGCTCCACTGTATAACACATTTCTCTATATTAATGCTATTAAAGACTACTTGTCTTAGAGTAGACTTGCTGCTCCATGAGGATGCTTTGTGGATTCTGGGGTGATTGACCCATGTGTTAGTGAGGATGCAGTCCCAGTGGTGCTCCTCCCTGGGCATAGCCCATTTGAGCAGGATGCCTGTTACAGGGTAGGACAAACAGGATGTGGAGTGGATTGGGAGTGGGGATGAGTTCAGTTTGGGATATATTTCTGTGGGGTGCCAGTCAGACCCACTTTACAGCACAGGAGCGGCAGCAGAGGGCCATGGCCACAGGATCCACTGGTCCCATTGTACCACGTCCTCTGCTCTCTACCATGCCAGCTAGTAGCTGCAGCCTGAGAGAAATGGGAAGACCTTTCAAGGCATGCTGTGACACCTGCTTGGAGATAATATCCTACAAGGATGGGGTGTCATCCACCAGGATGCAGTAAGCATCTAAAGTCAATAGTCAATATAAGGAGCCATGTCCCCGGTAGGTAGAATACATGGGCCTGGAAACCAAGGGTGGAAGTAGAAGTGACCCTTCTTACCATCACTCTCAGTCACCCACTGGGGAATTTTGTACTTTCTTTCCCTGCAACTCTGGGCTCCACAGATTTAGAAGTCCTGGTTCCCAGAGGGATATACTTCCACCAGGAAACACAAGAAGACTCTAGTAAATTTAAGCTGTGGCTTCTACCTAGTTGTCTTAGTTCCTTGTGCCAAGATAGTGGGAGGTAAAGAAAGAAATCACCATCCAGGCAGGAGTAATTGCCTCTAATCATCAGGTGGAAATAAGGCTGCTGTTTCCCATTGGGAGCAGGAAGAATATGTTTGGTGTCTAGTGACCCACAGGGGTGTCCCTGCCGAGTTTTGAAGGTAAGTGGATACGTGCCAGCAGCATGGCCTGAGCAGGGTATGATGATCAGGGCTTCAGACCCCTTCATGATGAACGACTGAGTTACTCCACCAGGCAATTCACCTAGACCAGCAGAGGAATCTTGAACAGGTGTTGGAGGAAGGAGGTGACAAGTATCAGTTGAAGTCCTGAGATCAGTGCAGAGGTAGGGGCTGCTGTTCATCTATTAATCTTCATTTTATAAATTTCCCTAGGAAAAGAAACCAACCATTATCCTAGAGGAGTTGGTCCCAGATGGAGTGAACTTATTATATGGAGCAAGTTGGTCTGAGTAGCATAAGGGATGAAATATAGTGGATCTTTGGCCTGCTGCCCAGATATTCCCTTTAGAGCAGAGGTACTCATTTCCCCTGCTGCTGGGGAAGTTGGCCAGCCGAATTGACCTCGGCTGAATAGAAAGGCATCATCTGAGATTATGCCCCTGCCCTGGGAGCAGGTTGCAAATGGGTGCTGGATCTGGGGGATACAAAGGCCCAGCCCCCTTACCCCAATTTGGGACAATTTTAAAGTGTCATCCCAGCTCACTGTGGGATTGACTAAAGCCTTTGTTGTGACTCTCCATTTTCCCAATCCTGCTACCTTCACTCCTTCCCAGGTGTGTTCCTAAGAGCAACCCCAGTATACCACCTACATGCAAATCTCTAATCTCAGAGTCTGCTTCCCAGGGGAGCTAAACTAAGCGATTTGGCTCAGGAACATGTCAGATAAATAGCTGAAAATATGGGCTGGCATTTAGAAGAGATGCAGAGATAGACTTGGAAGTCATCCACCTAAAAACAATAGTCAAACTGTGCTTGGATGAGTTTGCTCATGGAGAATGATAGATTCTGATAAAGAGAAGCAGGACAATTGTTGTAATAGAATAAGGACAATAGTAATATGTAAACCTATAAATGTTACTATTTTGTTTGGTAAGAGGCCTCATAAGAAGGGAGGTAATCTTGAGAACCCCAAGATTGAGGACTGTAGAGATAATTCTCCTCCTGATGTGGTAGCTTTTGTGACTTGATTTGGGTAATAGCAATTGTCATAGTTTGCAGCCTTGATTGCTCTTTCTGTCCCTTGTTGCCACTAAGGAGGGTTGAACCTTTCCAACGGTGTGAAGATGTGTAGATGAGTCATAAGAGAATATGTATGGTGAGAAGAGAAGAGGGTCAAGGATGGGTCTCTGAGGTTTCTGTCCTCAGAGATCATTCATAGCAGCCAAAGCATAAAAGCTTTTCTTCATAATTGGGCCGCTCTTGACCTAATCCCAGTTTCCCATTAAAACAATCTTAAATTTTCACTTTCTGGTGAATTCTGTTGTTAAACCTTTCATTTCCCTTTGCTAGTCCTCCCCTCTTTGACTATGCTCAACTTCTACTCCCACATTGGTCTTCCAAATGTTAAAGTCTAGAACTTTACTGATAAGCTCCCTGGGAAAAAGGAAATGCACTCATACTCTACTCTTACATCTTCTTAGGAGTCAGGCAACAAACAAGAGCAACAATTGTTGACATTACAAATAATAATAATTGGCATTATCAATCTTACTCTGGATTCTATGAACTTTCATTAGTTTAATTATGCTTGAATTCCCGTGTTTAATTTCCCAGCTGCTAAAACAAAAACCATACAATGATTTGACTTAACAACAGGAATTTATTGGCTCATGGTTTCAGACACTTGAAGGCTTGCTCCCCTCCAGGGTTGGTATCTTCTGGCTGGTCGTCAATCTTTGGGTTTCTTGGCTTTTCTGTTACATGGCTATGCACATGGCTTCCCCTTTCTCTTTGGGTTTTGATGGCTTCTAGCTCCTGACTGCTCCCCATGCTTCTCCTCTCTGTGTCCAATTTCCTTTGCTTATAAGGACTTCAGCCATGTTGAATTAAGGCCCACCTTCACTCTGTTTAGGCAACCTAAAATAAGAATATCTTCAAAGGTCTGTTTACAGATGGGTTCACGCTCACAGGACCAGGGGTTGGGAACTGAACATGCCATTTGTGGGGGACATGATTCAATCTCCAACAGCCCATTTTACAGTTACAGAGGAAAACATTTCTGGTTAGTAAGATTTACTCCTGCCCATAATCACATTGGATATTTTACAAATGTTAAGAATACATTGGGGGAAGCAGCTGTGGCTCAATCAGTAGGGCTCCCGTTTACCATATGGGAGGCCCCGGGTTCGGTTCCCGGGGCCTCCTGGTGAAGGCAAGCCTGCCCGCACGGCGTGGTTAGCTGACCCAGTGAGCACAAGCAGCAAGGGGGGGATAAATGAATAAATAAATAAAATCTTTAAAAAAAAAAAAAAAAGAATACATTGGGAGGACTTCCGGGAAGATGGCAGACTAGTAAGACACGGGAATCTCTTCTCCAGAAAAATAGCTAGAGGACAGGCTGAAACAGCCCAAACAAGATCTTCTAGGGTTAAGAAGACAGCAGGTGAAGGCTGCACACCACCCAGAGGAGAGAGGAACAAAAGAGGGAAATCACAACGACACAACGTGAGTTGTAACCAGTGGCGGCTGCTGCTGCTGGCACCCTCCCCCACACTAAAGACTCTAGAATTCTTGGGCCTCTGGGCCTGTGAGGACAGACAAAGGGGACTCCAGAGTTCTACCACCTCAGGCTAGGGGAGAGAGAGAGTGACATAGCCTAAGGCTGACTCAGCTTCTGACCCACAAATTTGGTCTGCTGTGCCCCACGAGCCCTTCCAGGCCAGGTGAGACCACACAGTGGTTTGCCCTGGGAGCTGGAGACTGACCCTCACAATCTCCCTCTCTTTTAGCCTGAACTAATTGTTGAGGACTCCACAGGAAAGGGGAGAGAGAAGGACACAGCCTAAGGCTGACTCAGCTTTTGACTCACAAATTTGGTCTGCTGTGTTCCAAGAGCCTTTCTAGGCCAGGTGGGGCTAAAGATATACAACCCTCCCAATCTCCTACTCTACTAACAGGGACTGATTCCACTCAGAGGGGAGTGGAAATATTTCCTAGCTGGGAAAGGGAGAGGGCTACCAAGAGAAGGCTGGAGAACCATCTCAGAGAAAGTTTGAATTACAAGGCTCCTAGCCTCCAGACAGGGAGCTCTATCACATTGATCTGGTCTGTGTAGCAACAAATACATTCAGACCAGGCAGTGAATTGAGAGCTGCCAAAGACTGCCATCTCCTGGCAGACCCAAGGAAGTGCACACAAGAAAATAAAAATAAGTAGGAGAGGCTTTTTTTTGGCCTCTATAGCCTCCCTGCCCAAGGTCCTAGGAAATGACTCTACAACCAATTACTGGGTCCAGTGCCCAGTTCTGAGCAACCAGCAGGACAATCCTAACAATCCAGGTTGAGCCCAAAATCAAAGAGCTGTGGTAACTCACAGCCTCCTACCACTAAATCCCTATAAAAGAGAAAGAGATTGAGCATCTGAGTAAACTACATCCTAACCAGATGCCTAAACACCAGCAAAAAATTACAAGCCATACTAAGAAAATAGAAGACATGGCCAAAGAAAAGGAATACATCAAAATCCCAGAAGAGATGCAGAATTTGAAAGAACTAACCAGTGAGATGAGCACAAATTTCCAAAATCAAATTAATGAGTTGAAAGACAATATAGTTAAAGAGATAAATGACATCAAGAAGACATTGAGTGAATGCAAAGAAGAATTTGAAATCCTGAACAGAAAAGTAACAGAGCTCATGGGAATGAAAGACAAAATAGGTGAGATCAAAACCACATTTGAGGCATACAAAAGCAGACTTGAAATGATAGAAGAAAGAATAAGTGACACCAAAGACAGAGCAGCTAAAATTGAAGAGAGAAAAGAACAGAGAGAGAAAAGAATGGAAAAAATTGAGCAGGGGCTCAGAGAGTTGAATGACAACACAAAAGGCAACAACATATGTATCATGGGAGTTCCAGAAGGAGAAGAGAAGGGAAAAGGGGCAGAAAGAGTATTTGAGGAGATAATAGCTGAAAATTTCCCAACTCTCACAAAAGAAATGAACTTACATGTCCAAAAAGCATGCCGTACAACAATCAGAATAAATCCAAATAGACCTATGCCAAGACACATACTACTCAGAATGTCAAATGTCAAAGATAAAGAGAAAATTCTCAGAGCAGCAAGAGAGAAGCAAACAATCATGTACAAAGGACATCCAGTAAGACTTAGTGCAGATTTCTCTTCAGAAACCATGGAGGCAAGTAGACAGTGGTATGATACAATTAGGAAACTGAAAGAGAAAAACTGCCAGCCGAGAATTCTTTATCCAGCAAAACTGTCCTTCAAATATGAAGGTGAGTATAAAATATTCACAAACAAACAGAAACTAGAGAGTTTGCAAAAAAGAATCCACCTTTGCAGGAAATATTAAAGGAAGCCTTAGAACCTGAAAGAAAAAGACAGGAGAGAGGAGCTTGGGGGAGAGTATAGAAGAAAGAAAAACAGAAAGGATAACCAAAAGAGTAAAAAGACAAAAACAAGATGACATACGAAAACCAAAGAATAAAATGGAGGAAGTAAATAGTGCATTTACAGTAATATCATTGAATGTGAATGGATTAAACTCCCCAATCAAAAGATACAGGCTGGGAAGCGGCTGTGGCTCAATCAGTAGGGCTCCCGTTTACCATATGGGAGGCCCCGGGTTCGGTTCCCGGGGCCTCCTGGTGAAGGCAGGCCCGCCCGCACGGCGTGGTTGGCTGACCCGGCGAGCACAAGCAGCAAGGGGGGGATAAATGAATAAATAAATAAAATCTTTAAAAAAAAAAAAAAAGATACAGGCTGACAGAATGGATAAAAAAAACATGAGCCATCCATATGCTGCTTACAAGAAACTCACCTTAGACCCAGGGATACAAACCAGCTGAAAGTGAAAGGTTGAAAAAAGGTACTCCATGTGAATAGTAACCAGAAAAGAGCAGGGATAGCTATACTAATATCAGACAAAATAGACTTTAAATGCAAAAAAATTATAAGGGATACAGAAGGCCATTATATATTAATAAAAGGGATGATCCACTAGGAACATATAGCAGTCATAATTATCTACGCACCTAACCAGGGTGCCCCAAAATATATGAGAAAAACTCTGGCAAAACTGAAGGGAGAAACAGACATTTCTACAATAATCATTGGACACTTCAACACCCCACTCACATCATTAGATAGAACAACTAGACAGAAGTTCAACAAGAAAACAAAGAACTTGAACAATATAATAAACAAGTTAGACCTAACAGACATATAAAGAACACTGCATCCAAACTCAGTGGGTTATACATTCTTCTCAAGTGCCTATGGATCTTTCTCCAGGGTAGACCACATGTTAGGTCACAATACAGCTCTCAATAAATATAAAAAGATTGAAATTATACAAAGCACCTTCTCAGGTCATAATGGAATGAAATTAGAAATCAATAATAGACAGGAAAAAAGTAAATTTGCAAATGTGTCAAGACTGAACAACACATACCTAAATAATTGGTGGGTCAAAGAAGAAATTGCAATTGAAATCAGTAAATATATTGCGACAAATGGAAATTAGAACACAACTTATCAAAACTTATGGGATACAGTGAAGGCAGGCTTTTTTTAAATTTAATTTTTAATTTTTTTTCTTTCTGAAGGCAGTCTTGAGATGGAAATTTATAGCCCTAAATGCCTATATTAAAAAACAAGAAAGAGCTAAACTCAAAGATATAACTGAACAACTAGAGAAACTAGAAAAAGAACAGCAAACCAATCCCAAAGCAAGCAGAAGGAAATAAATAATAAAGATTAGAGCAGAAGTAAATGAAAATGAGAACAGAAAAACAGTAGAGAAAATCAACAAAACCAAAAGCTGGTTCTTTGAGAAGATCAAAAAAATTGGCAAACCCCTAGTTAGACTAACAAAGAAAAAAAGAGAGAAGATGCAAATAAATACAATCAGAAATGAAAGAGGGGAATTTACAAATGACCCCACAGAAATAAAAAGAATCATAAGAGGATATTATGAGAAACTATATGCCAACAAACTAGACAACCTAGATGAAATGGACAAATTTCTAGAAATGCACAACAACATACACTGACTCTACAAGAAATACAAGAACTTAACAAACCAATCACATATAAGGAGATTGACTCCGTCATCAAAAATCTCCCAGCAAAGAAAAGTCCAGGACTAGATGTCTTCACAGGTGAATTCTACCAAGCATTTTGAAAGGAATTAATACCAATCCTGTTTAAACTCTTCCAAAAAATTGAAGAGGAGGGAAAATTACCCAACACATTTTATGAAGCTAACATCACCCTAATACTCAAGCCAGGTAAAGACACTACAAGAGGGAAGCGGCTGTGGCTCAATCAGTGGGGCTCCCGTTTACCATGTGGGAGGCCCCGGGTTCGGTTCCCGGGGCCTCCTGGTGAGGGCAAGCCCGCCCTCACGACGTGGTTAGCTGACCCAGCGAGCACAAGCAGCAAGGGGGGGATAAATGAATAAATAAATAAATAAAATCTAAAAAAAAAAAAAAAAAAAGACACTACAAGAAAGGAAAATTACAGACCAATCTCTCTAATGAACATAGATGCAAAAATTCTCAACAAAATATTTACAAATACAACCCAACAGCATATCAAAATACTTGTACATCACAACCAACTGGATTTTATTCTTGGTATGCAAGGGTGGTTCAACATAAGAAAATCAGTCAACATAATACATCACATTATTATATTGAAGGAAAAAAACCACATGATCATCTAGATCAGTACAGAAAAGGCATTTGACAAAATCCAGCATCCTTTTGAGAAAAACACTTCAAAAGATAGGGATAGAAGGAAAACTCCTCAATATATGATAAAATATATGATAAAAGGCATATATGAAAAACCCACAGCCAACATCATACTCAATGGGGAAAGGTTGAAAGCTTTCCCTCTAAGTTTGGGAACAAGACAAGGATGCTCAGTGTCACCATCGTTCTTCAATATTGCACTAGAAGGTCTAGCTAGGGCAATTAGACAAGGAAAAAAAAAATTAAATGCAACCAAATAGGAAAAGAGAAAGTAAAAATCTCACTGTTTGCAGATGACATGATCCTGTACTTAGAAAATCCTGAAGTATCCACGACAAAGCTACTTGAGCTAATAAATGAGTTCAGCAAAGTGGCAGGATATAAGATCAACATGCAAAAATCAGTAATGTTTTTGTACACTGGTACTGAACACCCTGAGGAGAAAAATCAGGGAAAAAATTCCATTTTCAATAGTAACAAAAAGACTCAAATACCTAGGAATTAATTTAACCAATGAAGTACAGGACCTATATGCAGAAAACTATAAAACAATGCTAAAAGAAATTTTAAAAGACCTAAACAAATGGAAAGACATTCCTTGTTCATGGATTGGAAGAATAAATATCGTGAAGATGTCAATCTTACCCAAACTGATTTATAAATTCAATGCAATACCAATCTAAATCCCAACAGCTTACTTTTCAGAATTAGAGAAAGGCAATTACTAAATTCATCTGGAAGGGTAAGTGCACCCGAATAGCCAAAAGCATTCTAAAAAAGAAGAGCAACGTGGGAGGAATTTCACTGCCTGACCTTGAAACATATTACAAAGCTACAGTGGTCAAAACAGCATGGTACTGGCATAAAGATAGACACATCGATCAGTGGAATAGAACTGAGAACCCAGAAAGAAACCCTCACCTATACAGTCAACTGGTTTTTGACAAATCTACCAAGTCCATGCTAATGGGAAAAAACAGTCTCTTCAACAAATGGTGTTGGGAGAACTCAATATCTACAACCAAAAGAATGAAAGAGGACCCCTATCTTACCCCCTATACAAGAATCACCTCAAAATGGAGCAAAGATCTAAATATAAAAGCCAGGACCATAAAACTACTAGAAGAAAATGTAGGGAAACATCTTCAAGACCTTGTAGTAGGTGGTAGTTTCTTGGACCTTACACCCAAAGCATGTGCAGCAAAAGAAAAAATAGATAAATGGGACCTCCTCAAAATTAAACACTTTTGCACCTCATAGGACTTTGTCAAAAGGGTCAAAAGGCAGCCAATTCAATGGGAAAAAATATTTGGAAATCACATATCCGATAAGGGTTTAATATCCAGGATATATAAAGAGATGTAACAAATCAACAATAAAAAGACAAACGACCCAATTAAAAAATGGGCAAAAGACTTGAATAGACATTTCTCCAAAGAAGAAATACAAATGGCAGAAAAACACATGAAGAAATGCTCAACATCACTCATGATTAGGGAAATGCAAATCAAAACTACAATGAGAGATCATTTCACACCTATCAGAATGGCCACTATTAAAAAGACAGAGAACTACAAGTGTTGGAGAGGATGTGGAGAGATAGGAACACTTCTTCACTGTTGGTGGGAATGCAGAATGGTACAGCCACTGTGGAGGACTGTTTGGCAGTTCCTAAAGAAGTTGAATATAGACTTGCCACGTGACCCGGCTATACCACTATTGGGTATATACCCAGAAGAACTGAGAGCAGTGACACGAACAGACATCTGCACACCGATGTTCATAGCCACATTATTCACCATTGCCAAAAGTTGGAAACAACCCAGGTGTCCATCAACAGAGGAATGGATAAACAAACTGTGGTCTATTCACATGATGGAATATTATGCAGCTGTAAGCAGAAATGATGTTGTAAAGCATATGACAACATGGATGAACCTGGAAGACATTATGTTGAGCAAAGCAAGCCAGACACAAAAGGACAAATACTGTATGAATTCGTTACTATGAAGCAAATATATTGGGTAACATATTGTTTGATTAAAAAGATTTTTTAGATGTATCCAGTACATTTAATTGAGAAATGTATATATTTAGTCATCTGTGTTACTTTTCAGTTTTTGTTTATATTTTCAGTTACTAAATGTACAAAATAAAGTAAAACAACAACAACAACAACAACAAAAAGAATACATTGCTTTAAGCCCAAAATGAAAGACAATCCAGCAAATGAACTAGTATCCTCATTCTGAGTTACTACCTTTGTGTTTTAAAGTTGAGTTGCTTTATTATTTTTGTTGTTATTTTATTTTTTTTTTAAGATTTTATTTATTTATTCATTTATCCCCCCCTTGCTGCTTGTGCTCGCTGGGTCAGCTAACCATGCCATGCGGGCGGGCTTGCCTTCACCAGGAGGCCCCGGGAACCGAACCCGGAGCCTCCCATATGGTAAATGGGAGCCCTACTGATTGAGCCACAGCCGCTTCCCTGTTGTTATTTTTTATTGGTATTCTTTTTAACAGCTTGAATTATTTTTTGAATTGTTCAATGAATAAAAAACTTCCCCAGACATTTAAGGGGGTATGTATTCTCCCTCTTTTTCTTCATGTTTGGTGAAGTAAGGTAAGCGTAAAGCTTGGTGAAATTTCTATTTATTCAGGAATGGCAGCTTTTGGTGATTAAGGTAATAAAATATACACATGGTAATGAATATGTGTTAAATTTTCATAGTAAAATGAACCTGATATTCATGAGAGGAATTTTTCTCAAGGTTGGATGGATTTGCATTATTTCAACCATACTCTTACTTCTGGATATTCTTTAACTAAAAATGCTTTATGAGACATCTAACTGCGTTTAGTGTGTATGCCAGGCAGCACAGATTACAATGACCCTGAAATGTCAATTGTTTAACATTAAAAAGTTTTTTTTCTCAATCACAGTACATATCAGCAAAGGTTAACGGTGCAACTGTTTCTCGTAGTCACTCAGAGGACCAGGCCAATGACGGATCCATCATTCTGTAGCTTCACTGCCTGGAAGAGTCTTAGGTCTCTGCATTCAGGGAAGAGGGGATGGAGAATCATGCAAAATGTTTTTAAGAGCTAGGCTTGGAAGTGTCCTACTTTAACTTTGTGTGCATCCTATTTGCTAGAACTCAGTCATATTGCCTCAGCCAACCGTGAGGGAAGCTTTAAGATGTGGTCTTCCTAAGTGCTCAGGAAGAGGAATATGAAATGAGCTTTGTTCAATATGTAGAATTGGCTCTGCTCAGTTTGATTTTCCAATAATCTTTTCCCACATACAACACACTCACCATCTCCCTAAGGAAGACAATCCAAAGCTTCATCCAGTCACTCAACCCAGGTCAAAGTCCAGGATATTCAGGTGATATACAACTGTTTCTATTAGTTCAGATGTGGCTCCTCTTGGTTCTGTGAACTAAAGAGACAAAATATTTGCCTACTTCCCCCATATATAATGGTGGAACCATTTTATCCTCCCATTTGGAAGAGGGGAAGAATTGCAGACCTATAGTAGTCAATGATCTATAGCAATTCTGAAATCCCACTGGACAGCTACTGTGAAAATCCCTCTTACTTTTACATCTCTACCTCTTATTTTGGAGGTGGGGATAGTGCCTTAATTGGATCCAATGTATTCCTTTGTCCATTGTACTGCCTGCTCCATGCCACCACTTTCTGGGAACTTCTCCTGTTTATATTGTTCTCCTTCTTGACTTCATAGGAAGTGGGGATTGAGGAATAAGCTTCATTTGGCCCTAACTCAATTGTAAGGGAATCTGGGAAATGTAGGTTTGTCTGTTTGTCCAGGAAGAGGAAGATGAAATAAGTTTTGTTGTACACATAGCAATGTTTGTACCACAATGTGTAATATATGAGTCTACGTTAAGCCAAATAAAATATATTTTCTGAAAGACTACAATGCTCTAGGCCTGGGTGAAAATTTGGTTTTATTGCATATGTAAACCTATCCATTGGTAGTGACTTCTTGGAGTGTAAGATTTAGTATTCTAAGGATGTATCACAGCTGCATGGTGAAGAATGTGGCAATCGTCAAGCTATATCTGATATAAGCACAGGAGGAGTAATAGGACATATATACTGTATTTGCCAATATTTTGTGGGGGATGATGAGGGATAAGACAAAATACCCAATAGGTTATGATACATGATAGATTATGGTAAAATATTTGTCTTCCATGATTAAAAGAATTAATCCATATGGAATTTATTTTGTATGAGATATGAGATAGAAATTTAAAGGGGATAGAACACACATTTGATGAAAATGGGCACTATAGCTAGACCTTGAAGAATGAGTAGTATTTCAAAAGATTGAGATGCATGAAAATAATACTTCAGAGAGCAGCCTGGGCCAAATCATGCAGGTGGAAAAAATCTCCTGTTGGGGACCATGAACTGTCCATTTAGTTGCTGGGTAGCTTATCCATCTGAGCTTAGTTCCATAATATAACTAAGTTGGAGCTATGCTTTGAAAGCCTCCAATGCCTAAAAACTTGGTAGTCATTCTGGAAGCTTAGTTGTCCTCACCAGATGAAACTTTTGAGCAGATAAGTGTCACTGAAGCTGCACTTTGGGAAGTTCATGCTGCCTGCAGTGTTCAGGGTGTATTTGGGTCAGAGAAACCCATTAGGAAGTTTTCCAGAAGTTGAAAAGATAGATAATTATCTATCTGGAACAGCATGGGGGCAGGCAGAATGGAAAGGAACTGATGAATGAGAAAGGCATGTGGAAGCCAGATCCAAAGGGCTGGCTAACTGGATGGATGCAGGTGGAGAAGGACGGGAAAAGGAGCTCTGACTCAAAGGCTTTACTCTTGGGTGACCTGGAGAATGGTGATGTGGTAGGGACGTCAAGGGTAGGTGCTTTCGGGAGGCGGCTGTGGCTCAGTCAGTGGGGCTCCCGTTTGCCATATGGGAGGCCCCGGATTCGGTTCCCGGGGCCTCCTGGTGAAGGCGGGCCCGCCCGCACGGCGTGGTTGGCTGACCCAGCGAGCACAAGCAGCAAGGGGGGGGGATAAATGAGTAAATAAATAAAATCTT
>JAKSZT010046586.1:20851019-20899805 GCA_026826555.1 Tolypeutes matacus
TAAAAAAAAAAAAAAAAAAAAAAAAAAAAAAAAAGAGTAGGTGCTTACTTTGGTGGAAGATGGGTTTGGTTTTGGTCTCTAATTTGCACCTTACCTGTACACACAGAAGAAAGGACGCATGTCTCTAACTTCATAAGTGAATAGGAGTTTCCTGAATATAAACTTTATTGGAAAATATTTTTCAGGTTTAAGAGACTTTAAATACATGCATATTATACATGACAATCAATCAAATATCACAGCATTATAAGTTACTTGCTCTAGGCTTAATGTCAATAATGGGTCGCATCATTATTAAAAAGTCTTGAGTTTGTTTCTCTAGAGCAAGGGTTCTTAACAAGGGGTCCATGAGCTTGCATTGAAATTCAAAAAACATTATTCTCGGGGGCGGATGTGGCTCCCATATGGAGGGACCTGGGTTTGATCCCCAGGACCTCCCGGTAAAAAAAAACAAAAAAACAAACAAAAAAAAAAACAAAAAAACATTATTCTTGTGAGGCCATGTTGGTGTGGGTGTGATATATTTATTAAATAATACACAGTATAGTGTGGTCTTAGTAAGGAGTCCGTGGTTTTCACCTGACTGGCAAAGGGGTCAGTGGAACAAAAAAGGTTAAGAACCCCTGCTCTAGAGAAAGACTTCCTTGTCATCAAACTTACTTGAGCTCCTCTAGTGATGGGGCGCTCTCTGCTTTAAATGGGAGCCCAAGCTATTGCTTGGCTTTCTAGTTGTCAGAAACCTCAACTTTATGTTGAACTGAAAGATGGTTCCCTAAAACTTCTACTCAGAGTGCTCCGTTTTTTTTACTACAGGACTGCCCAGGGCAAGTTAGCATTTTGGAATTTAAGAAGGCAGCAGCTATCCCCCCGTCTTCTTTTGTTGAGTTAAACAACTCCTGTTTCTCTAAACATTGCTTGTACATAGCCTACTTCGTAAGGACCTTCACAAGCTGCTTCTTCAGGCCTTGAAAAGAAGGTTACCCCCCCCCGCCCCCCACACACAGTGGCTCATTCTTACTGCCTTTGAGGTGTGTCCTGATGGAGGCAGGAGCTGCATAGGATTTGACATTACCTAAAGGTCTCTTAGCTCTACTCTAGGGTATTTGGGTTAGTAATATCTGATGAGGGGACTTATCATTCAGGGACCTTTAGTTGCAAACCTTCCCTGAGAAGTGGGCTCTTAATTTAATAAAGGATTGCCACTTAGAACATGTTTCCATCGCCCTCCCTTGCATGCAATATGATAAATGTCTTATAGCAGGCACTGCTGGTAGCCTACTCTCCTCCTTTCTTCTTCCCAACAGAAGCCTGTATTTGTTCAGGCATCCATCCCTTCTCCATATGTCCATGTGCTTCAGGACAAAGCTGACTCCATTTCCAGTCGTGGTGGTGATACTAGTTAGTTTTTTAAAATACTGGATATCCCAGTTCTCTTGTCAGTAGCTGCTTTAGGTATGGGTATGTAACCCAGCCTTGGTTAATAAAACAACAGGGGAGATTTCTGAGGGGCTTCTGGGAGATGCTTCCTCATTCCTAAATAGGAGATACCAGAAGCAGTGACCCTTTTTTGGCTGTGGACTTTACTGTGTGTGGTTGTGAAGCCTAGAACTTTCACAGCAATTTGCTACCAGCTAGATGGTGGCACCAACATGCCAACACACCAACACTTAGAGAAGAACAAAGGCAAGAATCACAGAATTGGACTGTCTGGTGTCTGCATTCTTGTTTTTAAAGTTAACACATTTCATTATCACTTGTAGTTTGAGTTGACGTTTTCAGTTATGAGCAGCTGAAGGCATCCTAACTGATACGGTGGCTCTTTTAAAATGAGGAAACAAGAGAACACAGGGCCAGTACAATGGGAATGGAAGGCATACTAAGGTTCCTTTAGTTAGTTAGCTAGTTTGGTTTTTGGTAACTCCTGCACACACTTGGCACATATTGATCTTGTGGACTACTAAGACCTTCAGATCATTTCCATCCCACAAATTCCATTTAATGTGTAAATAAGATTCCTGAAAATCATTTTTCTTTGTGCAGTAAAGCCAGAGAAATGTGAGCCATATTACTGACTGATCAGAAGATCACCAGAAGAGAATCTAATTTATGGCGCTTGGTTTACAATATACCAACAGAAAGAGGGCTCATTGGTTAATTAAATTCCTCATTGATTAATGAAATTCCTCTGGCTGAATATGCTCATATAAGAGGTGGCTCAGTGGCTGCCTCAAATGCTTCCAGACATAGTAGCTCTGTACTTAGCCACCTGTAAGCTTGTTAGACAACTGCAGGCCTCCTTCTCACCTCACTCCCTTTCCAAACAACCATACAACACCTGCCCTTGTCCACCTCTGCTAATACAACTAAACAGACTAGCATGTGAGCCCTTTACTTTTTCCTATAAGCACTGGCAATTTGAACTCATTTCAGAGAAGTGTCCTTTCCCAGCCAGCTGGCTTCCCCTCTGAAATGAGTCAGGTTGATGTGGACTTGAAGCTAAAATCCATTCTCTAAACTGGCTTCTCCTCACAGGCAGGGGCCCTGGTGCTGTGACACAGGCTGCCAAATGCATTTGCTTGTGTATGAAGTCAACAAAACGGGTGACAAAAAATGTCAGATCTTTGACACCTTGCCTCTTTTAATAACAAGCTGTGGGTTGCCAAAGTCAGAAACTTCAAATCCTTCCAGCCCCTTTCCTCTCCCAAACTAGGAATTGGGCTTTGATGGTTTTGCAGGAAATTTAAATAATCACTTATTTGTATGCTTCTTATTATGTAACCCCAGATGGCAGTGAGTGCCCTGAAAGAATCTTTCTGCAGAAAGAAGCGGAGAAATCCAATAGCCCCTGGGCTTGCGTCCAATTCTATAAACTCTATGTGTCATCTCTTCTGTTTCAGAGGTCTGAATCCCCCTGGGAGACACAAAAAGGCCCCCGAATGTGAGAAGTGCACGCACACTGGACTGATTTGCCCTTGCTGTGGCATTGTGAAGCTGGTAGAGATTTGGTGTGCAGAGAAACTTTCTTTAGGAAGCTGCTCCGTGAGTAGCTACAGATGAATGAATGGTCCCAGCTACCTTCAAGGGTTGCTTTTGACTCTGCACATGTGTGTCCTTTTAGGAACTACTGTAAAGTAGCATAATGATAGAGCACTTTTCTGGGGAGGAAGAATATGTTGCTACTTATTGCTATTGTGTAGAATGGAGTGTGTAAAAGTCATCAGTCCACACCTTTGACTTTGTGAAGATAGTGCTTTTCAAGTGTACTTTCCAAGAGACTCCCTAGGATTTGTGTAGTGGCTTTCTTCCAAAAAAGTCAACACTCTTTCATATGTATTATGTCCCATATTATTTTATGTTCCTGCTGGGTGTCCAAAGCATCAAATTTGCTACTTGCTTGTTAGAAGTGATAGGGGAATAAGAATTAAGTGATGGGACCTAGGAATATCCATAACCAATTTCTTCCAATATTGTTTGTGTGTTTCTAAGAAGTTGTCCATTTCATCTAGATTATCTAATTGTTGGTGTACAATTGTTTATAGGATCCTCTTATTGTCCTTTTTATTTCAGCAGGGTCAGTAGTCATGCCCCCCCACCCCTGCCTTTTAGATTTATTTAATTAATGTATTTTTTCCCTAGTTGTTTGCACTCACTATCTGTTCTCTGTGTCTGTTCGTGTGAGTTCTCTGTGTCTGCTTGTCTTCTTTTTAGGAGGTCCCGGGAACTGAACCTGGACCTCCCATGTGGGAGAGAGGCACTCACTCACTTGAGCCACCTCTACTCCACAATTGTTGTGTCTCACATTGTGTCTCCTTGTGTCTTGTCATTGCATCATCTCGTTGCATCCTCTTGTTGTGTCAGCTCACTGTGCCAGCCCCTCGTGTCAGCTTGCTGTCTTGCTCATCTTCTTTAGGAGGCACTGGGAACTGAGCCTGGGACATCCCATGTGGTAGGCAGGCACCCAATTGTTTGAGCCACATCGGCTTCCCCATGGCCCCCTTTTATTTCTGAATTTAATCATTTATGTCCTCTCTGTTTTTTCTTTGTCATCCTAGCTAACAGTTTGTCAATTTTATTGATCTTTTCAAAAAACCAAATTTTGGTTTTGTTGATTCCCTGTTGTTTTTTAGTCTCTAATTCATTTATCTCTGCTTTAATCTTTGTTATTTCTTTCCTTCTGTTCGCTTTGGGTTTAGTTTGCTTTTCTTTTTCTAGTACTTCCAAATTTGAGATTAAGTCTCTGATTTGAAATCTTTCCTCTTTTCATGTAACATTTAGAGCTATAAATTTCCCTTTCAGCACTGTCTTTGCTGCATCCCATAAGTTTTTGTGTGTTGTATTTTCATTTTTATTCACCTGAAGTTATTTCCTAATTATTCTTTGTTTTCCTCTCTTTTTTTTGAAGAATCTGTAATTTATTTATTTTCACATAAAATTTTATTGAAGTAGGGAGCAGGTGTAGCTCAGTGGTTGAGTGTCTGCTTCGCATGTATAAGGCCCTGGGTTCAATCCCCGGTACCTCCTGAAAAAATGTGTTGAAGTATATCAACACAAAAACCAGTTTCTGGTTTTTCGGTGTGTCTCGTCTTGGCTCTCCCTTGTTTCACTCACCTGTTATGTCATCATCTTGCTGCGTGGCTCACGGGGCCTGATGATGCACCTGTGCATGGGGCCTGAGGGGCTCACCTGCTCGCGGGACCTGGCAGCACACCCACAGACAGGGCCTGATGGCTCACCTGCTCGCGGGGCCTGGTGGCCCACATGCCTTCTATGTTTTTCTTTTTTTTTTTTTAAATTTTTACTGGGAAGTCCCGGGGCTCGAACCCAGGTCCCTCCATATGGGAGACAGATGCCCAACCACCCAAGCCATATCCGTTCCCCTGCTATATCTCTTAAGGTTGACCAAAGATACCTAGAATTATAGTCTTTTCCCATACAGGATGTTCATATAATAAATTAGGCTTAGTTTATCACCAGCATTCTAAAAACCAGAACTAGGGAGAAAAACTAGGTCTGGGGACACATGCATGGTTTCTAATATAGCAAATGTTTAGCCTACCCTGATTACCACAAAATCAGGTCAGTGAGAATATTCATGTAGAACATTCTTATATTTATACTATAAACCATAATCTTCACCAACTACCAAAAGCACTATGTCATACAAACCCTATATTATTCTCTAGTTTCCTTTTAATTGACATTTATGTCCATAGACTAAGACTAAGATTTAAGTCTCTGGAACACATATTTAATGGAGATAGTGTTAATTATAGTTTCAAATAAAAGGGGGCATAAGAACCATGTGTAGGAAAATTATAAATGAGTCCAATTCTGATACTTTGGGGGGATAGGTTATCATATATTCCAAGGTAAGGCCCACTGACGGGGTGTCAAATATATACCACAATTTGCTTATCCATTCATTTGTTGATGAACAGTTGGGTTTCTTCCAGCTTTGGGCAGTAGTGAATAATGCCGCTAGGAACATTGGTGAGTGTATCTCTGTTCGTGTCCCTGCTTTCAATTCCTCTGGGTATATACCCAGCAGTGGAGTTGCTGGATCATATGGCAGTTCTATATTTAGCTTCCTGAGGAACCACCAAACTGTCCTCTACAATGGCTGCACCATTCTTCATTCCCACCAGCAATAAATGAGGGTTCCCTTTCCTCCACATCCTCTCCAAAACTTATAGTTTTCTGTCTTTTTAATAGCCACCAGTCTAATAGGTGTGCGATGATATCTCATTGTAGTTTTGATTTGCATTTCCCTAATAGCTAGTAATGTTGAGCATCTTTTCATATGTGTATTAGTCAGCCAAAGGTGCTGATGCAAAGTACCAGAAATCTGTTGGTTTTTATAAAGGATATTTATTTGGGTTAAAAGCTTACAGTTATAAGGCCCTAAGGAGTCCAACTCAAGGCTGCTTTCTCACCAAAGTCAGTTGCCACTTGTATTGGTCCGCCAAAAGGGTGCTGATGCAAAGTACCAGAACTCTGCTGGCTTTTATAAAGGGTATTTATTTGGGGTAGAAGCTTACAGTCACAAGGCCCTAAAGAGTCCAACTCAAGGTACCATATGAGGTACTTTCTTACCCAAAGTCAATGGTCATGTGTTGAAGCAAAATGGTGAGTGATGTCTGCGAGGGTTCAGGCTCCGTGGTCCCAACTTCTTCCAATCTCGGTTGTAGGCTGGAATAAGGCTCATCTCTCTTCCTGGGGCACATCTCTTTCTGAGCTTAGCTGCTCTGTTCTCTCCACAAGGCCAGGTATAAACTGTCAGGCGAATGGCTCTGCTCTCTCCTGGAGCCTAGAGCATCAAAACTAAACTCTCTGTGTTTTCCTTCTCTGTGTATTTACTTTCCTGTCTTTGATTGAGCATTCATTTATATAGCCCACAGCTGTAGGCTAGCTGAAGGCAGGGACTCAAACTGAGTTGCCCTAATGACGTGGTCAATTAAAAGCCCTAATCTTGATTTAATAAAGTAAAAGTGAAACCTCTGAGTCTAACACGATCTAATATGCCCAGAGAAACAGACCAGCTTACAAACTCAATTTAGTCTCTATTTTTGGAATTCATAAACAATACCAAACTGCCACACTACTTGGTAAAGCAAAATGGCGGGCAATCTCCGATTGGTTTCTCGGGCCTTCTCAGCTGCACAGCTGCTCTGTTTTCTTTGGCTGCAAACCATTAAGCAAATGACTAATCTCTCTTCCCAGGGCTTTTGCTGTTTGAGACTTCTCCTTTCTGTCACAAGGCAGGACTGAAATGGCAAAGTTTTGTCGTCTTCCGTGAGTCTTCTTGAGTGAGTGTCCATTTATATAGGTCCATGAAGGGGGCGGGGATTTAACCTGAGTCACACATTACTGATGTTTAATATCAAAAGCCCTAAATTGATTTTATCAAGTAAACTTAAAACCTTTGAATTTAATACAATCAAAGGGTATCAGACCCAGAAGAACAGAACAGTTTACAAATATAATCTTTCTCTTTTTTGGGATTCATAAATAATATCAAACTGCCAAAATGTGCTTTTTAGCCATTTGTATTTCTTCTTTCCAAACGTGTCTATTCAGGGAAGCAGATGTGGCTCAAGCTATTGGACTCCTGTCTACCATATAAGAGGTCCAGAGTTTGATTCCTGGGGCCTCCAGGTGAAAGACAAGCTGGCCCGTTTGGAGAGCTGGTCCACGCAGGAGTGCAGGCCTGCTTGGAGAGCTGGCACAGCAAGATGATGCAACAAAAAGAGACACAGAAGAGAGGCAATAAGACGCAGCAGACCAGGGAGCTCAGGTGGCATTAGAGATTGAGCGCCTTTCTCCATTCCAGAAGGTCCTATGATTGGTTCCTGGTGCCGCCTAAAGAGAAGACAAGCAGACACAGAAGAACACACAGAAAGCTGACAGCAAGTGCAAAAACAGTGGGGGTGGGGGAAAAATCTTAAAAGAAAAAAACATGTCTATTCAGATGTCTTGCCCATTTTTAAAATGGGTTGTCTGTTTATTTTCAAGATGTGGGATTTGTTCATATATGCTGGATATTAGGCCCTTATCAAATAAATGGTTACCAAATATTTTCTTCCATTGAGTAGGCTGCCTTTTCACTTTCTTGACAAAGTCCTTTGAAGTGCAAAAGTTTTTAATTTTGAGGAGGTCCCATTTATCTATTTTTTTGTTGTTGTTGCTTGGGTTTTGGGTGTAAAGTTTATGAAACCATTTCCTACTACAACATCTCATAGGACTTTCCCTACATTATCTTCAGGAGCTTTATGATCTTATGTTTAGATCTTTGATCCTTCCTGAGTTAAATTTTGTTTATTTTAGATGTGGATATCCAGTTCTCCCAGCACCATTTGTTGACTAGACTGTTCAGGCCCAGCTGTGTGGGTTTCATTGCCTTGTCATAAATCACTTGACCATAGATATGAGGGTTTATTTCTGAGTTCTTGATTCTGGTCCATTTGTCAGTATGTCTATCTTTATGCCAGTACCATGCTAGTTTATTTATTTATTTATTTATTTATTTTATTTATTTATGTTTAACCACTGTAGCTAAGTCAGGAAATGAGAGCCCTCCAACTTTGTTCTTCTGTTTTAAGTAATTTTTGGCTATTCGGGGCCCCTTACTATTCCAAATAAATTTGATAATCAGCTTTTCCATTTTTGCAAAAAAGGTTGGTGGGATTTTTATTGGGGTTGCGTTGAATCTGTAAGTCAGTTTGGATAGAATTGACATCTTAACTATATTTAGTCTTCTAAATGTAGTTTATGAACATGCAATGTTCTTCCATTTATTTATGTCTTCTTTGGTTTCTTTTAGCAATGTTGTGTAATTTTCTGAATACAAGTCCTTCATGTCCTTGGTTAAGTTTATTCCTAAATATTTGATTGTTTTAGTCACTATTATAAATGGAATTCTTTTTCTGACTTCCTAATCAGATTGCTTATCAGTAGTGTATAGAAATGTTACTGATTTTAGCATATTGATCTTGTATTCTGCCACTTTGCCAAACTCATCTATTAGTTCTAGTAGCTTTGTTGTGGATTTTTCAGGATATTCCAGGTATAGTATAATATCATCAGTGAATAGTGAATGTTTTACTTCTTCCTTTCCCATGTGGGTGCCTTTTATTTATTTATCTAGCCTAATTGCTCTAGCTAGAACTTCTAGCACAATATTGAATAACAGTGGTGACAGTGGGCATCCTTGTCTTGTTCCCAATCTCAGTAGGAAGGCTTTCAGTGTTTCCCCATTGAGTACAATGCTAGCTGTGGGTTTTTCATATATGCACTCTACCATGCTGAGAAAGTTTCCTTCTATTCCTATCTTTTGGAGTTTTTTTTTTTTTTTTTTTTTTTAATCAAGCAAGGATGCTGTATTTTGTCAAATGCCTTTTCTGTGTCAATTGAGAGGATCATGTGATTTTTCTTTTTCAATTTATAAATGTGGTTTAGTACACTAATTGATTTTCTTGTGTTGAACCACCCTTGTATACCTGGGATAAAACCTACTTGACTGTGATGTATAACTCTTCTTATTATTATTTCTTTAGGAGGTACCAGAGATTGAACCCAGGACCTTGTATATGGGAAGCAGGTGCTCAGCCACTGAACTGTATGTGCTCCCCAATGAGGGTTTGTTTTTTTCATTTGTTTGTTTGTTTTTATGAGGTACCAGGGATTGAAGCTGGGACCTTGTACATGGGAAGCAGGTGTTCAACCACTTGAGCTACATCTGTTCCCTTATATAATTCTTTTAATGTGCTCTTGGATTTGGGTTCCAAGTATTTTGTTGAAGATTTTTGCAGCTAAAATCACTATAGAAATTGGTCTGTAATTTACTTTCTTCATAATATCTTTACCTAGTTTTGGTATTAGGGTGATGTTTGCTACATAGAATGAGGTTGGTAGTGTTCCTTCCTGTTCAATTTTTTGGGAGAGCTTGAGCAAGATTGGTATTAGATCGTCTTTTGAATGACTGGTAGAACTCACCTGTGAAGCCATTTTTCCTGGGCTTTTCATCTTTGAGAGGTTTTTGATGACTGTTTTGATCTCTCTACTTGTGATTGATTTGTTGAGGTCTTCTATTTCTTCTAGGATCAATGTAGGTTGCTCGTTTGTTTCTAAGAATTTGTCCATTTAGTACATGTTGTCTAGTTTTTTGGCATACAGTTGTTCATACTATCCTCTAGTGATCTCTTTTATTTCTGCAGGGTCAGTGGTAATGTCCCCCCTCTCATCTCTCATTTTATTTATTTGCATCTTCTCTCTTTTTTTCTTTGTCAGTCTAGCTAAGGGTTTGTAAATTTTGTTGATATTCTCAAAGAACCAACTTTTGGTTTTGTTGATTCTCTATTTTTTTTTCTCAATTTCATTTATTTCTGCTCTGATCTTTCTTTCCTCTGACTTTGTTTGGGATTAGTTTATTGTTCTTTTCTAGCTCTTCCAGGTGTGCAGTTAGGTCTTCAATTTTAGATTTCTTCTTTTTTAATGTAATCATCGAGTACTATAAATTTCCCTCTCAGCAGTGTCTTTGCTGTATCCCATAGATTTTGATACGAACCTTTTGAGCCACATCCGTTTCCCAAATTTTTTTTTTTTTTTTTTTTTTTACCGGGAGGTACCGGGGATCGAACCCCGGTCTCTCCATATGGTAGACGGACGCCGAACCTCTTGAGCCACATCCGTTTCCCTGTATTCTTGTTTTTATTCATCTCAAGATAATTACTCATTTCTCTTGCAATTTCTTCTTTGACCCACTGATTAAGACTGTGTTGTTTAATCTCCATATATTAATGAATATTCCCTTTTTCTGTCCATTAATTGATTTCCAGCTTCATTCTGTAATGATCAGAGAAAGCGTTTTGTATAATTTCAGTCTTTTAAAATTTCTTGAGACCTGTCTTGTGACCCAACATATGGTCTATCCTGGAGAAGGATCCATGAGCACTTGAATGTTTATTCTGCTGTTTTGGGGTGTGTTTTAGTTTGCCAGAGGGCTGCTGATACAAAGCACCAGAAATGTGTTGGCTTTTATAAAGGAATCTATATGGGTTAAACACTTTCTGTTCCTAGGCTGTGAAAAGTCCAATTTTTTTTTTTAAAGAATTATTCATCAAGATCAAGTAGTTGTTTTTTTTAAAAAAAAAATACATTAAAAAATACTTAGATTACATATGTTACATAAAAATGTAGGGATTCTCATATGCCTCACTCCCTACCCCTCCCACACTTTCCCATATTAACAACATCCTTCATTAGTATGGTACATTTGTTACAATTGATGAGAGCATTACCACCAAGTGTGGATTATAGTTTACATATAGTTTAAACTCTCTCCCACACATTTTTGTAAGTTATGACAAGATATATAATGGCCTGTACCTGTCATTGCAATGTCATTCAGGACAATTCCATTGTTCCAAAAGTGCCCCCATATTACACCTATTTTTCCCTCTCCCTGCTCTCAGAACCTCCGTAGGTCACTGCCTCCACATCAATGATAAAAGTTCTTCCATTTCTGGAATAACAATAAGTCTATAGTAGAATAACAATAAGTCTATATCAGAATAACAGTAAGTCTACTCTAGTCCATTATTCATTCCTTAATCCTGAGGATTCTGTGATGGTGATGTCCACTCCACCCCTAACTGAGAGGAAGCTTAAATCCCATGGGGCAGATGAATGGACTATCTTGCTTGCAATTGTAGACTCTTTTCCTTGGGATGGTCATTGTCCATCATGATTTCCTTGTTAGTTGACCTGGGTGAATTCAATGAACTGCAGAGTAGGTGTTGCAACTCTGTTGAAATTCAGGGCACGACTGGCACATGGAATATCCAAAGATTTAAGTCTCTTAGACATAAAACTATCAACTCTAGTACTAACTATAAGTTCAAATAGAAGGGTCAGAAGAACCACGTGTAGGGAAACCAACTGAGTCCAACTCTGTCACACTGGGGAGCATAAATTCCAAAGTAAAGCCCACTGATAGGGTGCCAAACTCCAGAGCTGTCAGCCCTGCCTATAGTGTCTGGGTATCTTCAGAGCCCTCAGGAGTCCCGCTATTTGAGGCAATATTTACTTTGGCAGTCAATGAGATTCTGCTGAGACGTGCATAAGCGTAACCTCTGGAATGACCTCCCGGCTCACTTTGAAGTCTCTTAGCCATATAAACTCATTTGTATTTACTCTTTCCCCCTTTTGATCAAGGTCTTTTTCCAGTTGCATTGTTAGTTGGTGCTTGGTAGCAATCCCTTAGTGCCAGGGAAGCTCATCCCTGGGAGTCATGTCTCACGCCAAGGGGAAGGTAATGCATTTATATGCTGAGTTTGGCTTAGAGAGAGGCCACATTTGAGCAACAAGGAGGCTCTCAGGAGGTAACTCTTAAGCAACCTATAATACTAGGTTGTTTCAATTTCAAAATAAAAGGTTCATAAGTACAGTCATCAATATCAAGGGCTTGTCAATGGTCCATCCTTCTTCACTAGTCACTGTCCCTGTACTCAGGGGGTTCTTGCTGTCCCATTTGAGAATGTGGCAGAACTTCCCAGGATGGTTGTTGGGTGTGGGGGGCATGCAGGACCAGGTGCACCTGGGGCAGGCTTCTAGGGAGTGCAAGTATTCATCCTGTCATAGTGCATTGTGTCAGTGGGTGGAGACCCACTCAATGAATGGAAAGATGTTGGACTCCCATCCTGGGGTGTCCTGCTATGTTCTCAAATAAAGAGGTGGGAGTCTCTTGAGAGCATAGGCAGTGCCTATTAGGGAAGGACAGGCCAGTATGTCAAGCCCTCAATGTTGATTCAAGTAACTATGAATCTTGTTCTTCAAGGAGTGAAGCTTGGTGGTTGCCATGGGTACTGAGGGGAGGAGGAGGGAGGAATAGAATAGATGGAACATGGGACATTTTTGGGGCATTGTAATTGTTCTACATGATCTTGCAATGATGGATACAGGCCATGCTAAATTTTGGCAAAATTTATTAAAGTGTATGGTCCAAAATGTAAACCGTAATGTAAATCATTGACCATATTTAGTAGCAATGCTTCAATATTTGTACATCAATTGAAACAAATGTACAATATACTTGTAAAATGTTATTAATAGGGGAAAGGGGAAAAGGGGGCGGGTGTCGGGTATATGGGAATCCCCTATATTCTGTCCATGACTTTTCTGTAACCTAAGGCTTCTTTGAAGATAAAATGAAAAAAAATAACACACTTGGGGAATAAACTGAAGAAAATGTCACTGTATGTATAGACATCAGATCTTACAGTGAAGAAAGACAAAATGCCAAAAAAATTTTAATTTTATTTTTTTGAATTATTTTTTGTTATTTCAAATCTTTTAAAATTTTTGTATTTTATTTGTTATTTTTAAAGCTATCATTATTATTTAATTTCTTATTAATTTTATTCAGTTATTTTGTTGGCTTCATTTTTGAGGAAGTTTTGGATCACAGAAGGGTTACAACTGTGGCAGGGGAGGATCATTTGTGTGGGGTGTCAGTGATGTGGGATGCATGGGAGGAGGTTCACCTGGGGCACACCTATAAGGCATATGAATGAGTTCAGGTGTTCATGGGGCATTGTCATGGTGGGTGGAGATCCACACAATAACAGAAGAGCTTTCTCATAACAGTCAGCTGCTGTTGATTCTGGTGTGGTGAAGCAAGATGGCTGCTGATCTCTGCTGAGGTTTCAGCCTTCCCTTCCATGCTCACCCTTTCCTCTTGAGCTGCTCTGTGGGCCAAGCCTCTTTGCACTTCATACTTAAGTGATCCTTTCTTTTACACAGCAGGATCAAACACAGCAGTTTCCTTTTCTTGTGTCTGTATAGATGAGTCTCTCTCTGTGTTTCTTTATATCAGACCCAGCAAGGCAGCAGAGACTCAATGTGAATCATGTCTCATTGACATAGTCCAGTCAAAAGCCCTAAATTGATCTTATCAGGTAATCTAATAAAAGGCCCTCAACTGAATTTAATGCAATCAAAAGGTATTACACCCAGAGGAATAGATTAGTTTACAAACATAATATTTCTCCTTTTGGGATTCATAAAATAATTTCAGACTGCCACAGGGTGACATCTATAAATGTCTGTTAGATCTAGTCATTTATTATATTATTCAAACTCTGTTTCCTTTTTTATCCTCTTTCCAGATGTTCTATCCAGTGTTGAGAGTTATGTATTAAATCTCCAACTATTATTGTAGAGACATCTATTTCTCCCTTCAGTTTTGCCAATGTGTGCCTCATGTATCTTGGGGCACCCAGATTATGTGCATAAATACTTATTATACTTTTACTTCTTTGTGAATTGTCCCTGTTATTATTATATAATGTTGTTTTTATCTCTCTCTCTTTTTTTTAAAGATTTATTTATTTATTTTATCCATTTTAACCAACACCCCCTTCCCCATTTGCTGTTTTGTGTCCATTCGCTGAGCAATTCTCTGTGTCTGTTTCCTGCCATCTCTTCTCATCCTCCAGTCTTCACCAGGATTCGATCCTGGAGACTTCCGATGCAGGAGACAGTTATTCTGCCGCCTGCGCCACCTCGGCTCCTGGCTTCTGGAGCTTTCGGAGCATCTCGTCTTGTTTCTCCCCTGTTACGTTATCATCCTGCTGCATGGCTCCCAGGGCCCGACGGCTCAGCAGCACACAGAGCCTGGCAGCCCATGCGCCTTCTATATATATTTTTTTTATTTTACCGGGAGGTCCCGGGGATCGAACCCAGGTCCCTCCATATGGCAGACGGACGCCCAACCATTTGAGCCACATCCGCCCCCCTGTTTTTATCTCTTGTAACAGTTTTGCATTTAAAATCTATTTTGCCTGATATTAGGGTCACTATTCCAGACCTTTTTTGATTACTATTTGTGTGGAATATCTTTTTCCAAACTTCCACTTTCAACCTGGTTGTATCCTTATGTCTGAGTTGAGTCTCTTGTAGACAGCATATGGATGGCTCATATTTTTTTTAATCCATTCTGTCAGTCTATGACTTTTGATTGGGGAGGTCAGTTCATTAATGTTCAATGTTATTATTGTAAAGGCATTACTTACTTTGTCCATTTTATCCTTTGGCTTTCCTTTGCCATATCTTATTATTGTCCGTATTTTTACTCTTTAAGTTACACTTACTAATAATCTTTATTTCTACATCTTTCTCCAAGTCCCCTCACCTGTGTTTTTCTCTTTTAGGCTGTAGCACTCCTTTTAGTATCTCTTGTAAATCTTGTCTTTTTGAAGCATACTCTCAAGTTTTATTTGTCTGTGAAGACTTTAAACTCACCCTCATTTTTTTTTTTTTTTTTTTTTTTTTTTTTACCAGGAGGTCCCGGGGATCGAACCCAGGTCCCTCCATATGGGAGACGGACACCCAACCATTTGAGCCACATCCACCCTCCTCACCCTCATTTTTGAAGGACAGTTTTGCTGAATAAAGAATTCCTGGCTGGAAGTTTTTCTCTTTCAGTATCTTAAATACATCATACCACCTTCTCCTTGCCTTAATGGTTTCTAATGAGGGATTGGCACTTAGTCTTACTCAGGTTACCTTGTATGTGATGCATTGCTTTTTCTTGATGCTTTCAGAATCTTCTCTTTATCTCTGGTATTTGTCATTCTGAATAGTAGGTGCCTTGGATTAAGTCTATTACAAATCATTGTTTGGGGTACATTGTCCTTCTTGGATATTGATATTTATGTCTTTCACAAGGGTTGGGAAGTTTTTGGTCATTATTTCCTCAAATTTTCTTTCTGCCCCTTTTCTGTTCTTTTCCCCTTCTGGGACACTGATATCACATATGTTTGTGCATTTTGCATTTTCATTCTATTCTCTTAGACCCTGTTCCATTTTTTTCCAGTTTTTTCTCTTTCTATTCTCCTATCTTTTCAAATTCAGATATTCTTTCCTTGATATTCACTAATTCTGTCCTCTATCAATTCAAACCTGCTCTAATATGTCTCTAACGTATTTTTTATTTCATCCATTGTGTCTTTAATTCTCATAATCTCTGTTTCTTCTCTTTGCAGGCTTTCAAATTGTTTCTTTATGTTTACCCAGTGTCTTCTCAATATCCTTTATCTCTTTAATCATATTTTCTTTCAACTCCTGGAATTGATTTAGGAGATTTGTGTGATTATCATTGATTAGTTGTCTTAAATCCTGTGTCTTGTCAGGATTTTTGGTTTGTTCCTTTGTCTGGACCATCTATTCCTGTTTCCTAGATGTCTAGGCATCTGAATATTTTGGTAAATTCACTATGGCGGTCAGTTACTCTCTCTTGCCTGGTGTTTTTTTTTTGTTTTTTTTTTTTTCCCCAAGGCTCTTCTTTGATTTTTATTTATTTATTTTTTTGAATCTTCTTTGATTTTTAGTTCAACTTATTCTAAGTCTTAAAATTGCCCATCTTAAGTTATCAAAATAGGGTCAGGGACTCACTAAGGTGATGCAGACCAGATCAAGGGGAGAAGAGATACCTAAAAGCAGTTTTCCTCCTTGCAGTTTCCCTACCAGTCAGTAGATGGTGCTTGTCTATGAATCTTTCTATGGGGGTGACTTTTTCAACCTCCACTTGCCTGTGGTTCTGGTTTGACTAGAGCTGAGATTCAAAGTGTGCTTTGCTGGCCAAATTCACTGGAGAACCACTCTCTGCCCTCTGTTGCACCCTCCCTCTTCCCAGGGAGAAAGATATATGTTCCCCTCTCAGTTGGCTGCAGTGAGCCACAGGTTTTATTGAGGTTGTTTGCCTTGAGGGTGGAAGATGGGTGCAGTTCCTGACCTTGGTGGCTAGTAACTCAAGGTTTTTGTTTTGGCTTCTTTGTCTCTCTGTCCCTTGTCCTCTTGTGGGGTGAGCAGCATTCTCCTAATCTGCAGAGCCCCAAAGCAGGTACCTCAGAGAGCGTTTTGCCCTTCCTCTTGTTTTTGTGAGAGATTTGAGCCCTGCCTACCTATTCCAACCTTGACTTCATCTTTAACCCATTGGTTATTTAAATATAATTTGTTTCATTCCACATATTTGTGAATTTTCTATTACTCTCTTTGTTATTATTTATAAGTTCATTACTTTGTGGTTGGAAAAGATATACTGTATGATTTCAATATATTTGAATTTATTGAGACTTATTTTGTGACCTAAGTTATGGTGAATGATCATATGGAGAATGATCCATGTACACTAGAAAGATGTGTATTGTGTTACTGTTGGGTTTAGTCTTCAATATATTTCTGTTATGTCTAGTTGGTTTAGAGTATCATTCAAGCCTTGTTATTTCCTTATTGATCTTCTGTCTAGATGTTTTATCCATTATTGACAGTGGTGTGTTAAAAGTCTCCTTCTATTAACATAGAATAGTCAGTTTGTTCCTTCAAATCTGTTGCTTCATATACTTTGAGGCTGTGCTTTTAGATGTATATATATTTTTAATTGTTACATCTTTTTGTTGAATTATTGCTTTATCAGTATATAATGTCTGTCTTTGTCCTGTGTATCTGTTTTTGACTTAAAACCTATTTTATCTGATATTATTATAGCTACCCAAGCTCTCTTTTCATTATTACTCAAATGGTATATTTTTTCCATCCTTTCACTTTTAACCTACTTATATCATTGAATTTTTTTTTTTAAAGGAGTTATCTATTTTTTATTTTATTTTTATTTTATCTTATTTATTTATTTATTTTTTTACCGGGAGGTACCGGGGATCGAACCCCCGTCTCTCCATATGGTAGACGGATGCCGAACCTCTTGAGCCACATCCGTTTCCCTATATCATTGAATTTGAGGTAAGTCTTTTTAGATAGCATATAATTAGGTCATTAAAAAAAAGTCCATTCTGCCAATCTCTGTCTTTTGACTGGAGAGTTTAATCCATTTTCACTGAAAGTCATTACTGATAATGCAGGACTTTCTTCTGCCATTTTGCTATTTAGTATTTGCAAGTCTTATACCTTTTTTAACCCTCCTTTCTTCCATTAAGGCCTACTTTCATATTTATTTATATATTTTTTATTGTATTATGCTTAGTCCCTTCTCATTTCTATCTGGATATATTTTTCATACATTTTCCTTGTGGTTACCATGGGATTAAAATTTAACATCCTAAATATATAACAACCATATTGGATTTGATACAAACTTAACTTCAATAAAATACATATATATTATTCCTATACCACTTCATCCTCTCCCCTTTTATTTGTACTTGTTACAAATTACATCTTTGTTCATTGTATGTCCAAAACCATAGATTTTTCATTACTTTTTTTGCATTTGCATTTAAGTACCTATATGAAGTAAGAAGTGGTATTACATATCAATAAATACAATACAATAGTACTGGCATTTATAATTACTCAAATGGTTTCTGTATTATTCAGGGTTCTCTAGGGAAACATAACTGACAGGAAATATCTGTAAGTAGTATTAGATTTTATAAAATTGTCTCATGCAGCCATGGGGATGTACAAGTCCAAGTTCTATAGGGAAGGCTGCAAGCCAGGGACTCCAATGAAGGTCCTTGTTGAGTTCCCTGGGGGATGCTGGCTGTCTGAAGTAGAGATGGGAATTCTCTCTCTAAATGCTGATATCACTTCTTATTTTAAGGCTTTCAACTGATTGGATGAGACTTCACCCTTTGCTGATGGCAGTCTCTTCAGTTGATTGTGGATGTCACCAGCAACTATACAATCAACTCACTGATGATTAAAGTTCATATAATGTCCTTGTATTACAGTTAGCCTAGTGCTTGCTTGACCAAAAAACTGGGCACCATTACCTGGCTGAGTTAACACATTAGCCTAACCATCACAGTTTCCTTTACTGGAGTTCTTTATTTCTTTATGCTGCCCTGAATCACTGTCTAGTATCCTTTCCTTTCTGTCTGAAGAACTCCCTTTATCATTGCTCATTGGGAAGGACTAATCTTGATGAAATCCCTCAGGTTTAGCTATTTGGAAATGTCTTAATCTCTCCCTCATTTATGAAAGGAAATTTCACTGGATAGAAAATTCTTGGCTGGCAGTGGTTTTCTTTCAGCACTTTTTACCTCCACAATTTCTGATGAGAAATCATCACTTAATCTAATTAGGACTCCCTTGTATATATCATGTTGCTTCTCTCTTGCAGCTTTCAGAACTCACCTTGTCCTTTGCATTTAACAGTTTGATCAGTATGTGGATGGTATATATATATATGATGGTGTGTATATATATATATATGTGTGTGTGTGTGTGTGTGTGTGTGAGATTTATCCTGTTTGGTGTTCTCTGGGCTTTTTGGATTTGCATATCCAAGTCTTTTGCTAATTTGGGAAGTTTTTGGTTATAATTTCTTTGAGAATTCCTTCTTCCCCTTTCTCTCTTTCTTTTCCTTTTGTGACTCCCATAATGAGTATATTGGTACTTTTGATTAGTACCAGAAATTTGTTAGGCTATTTTCACCTTTTAGTGTTGTATTTCCTCTCTGATCATCAGTATGACTCATTTCCATTGTCTTGTCTTCAAGTTTGCTGATACTTTCTTTTGCTAGCTCCAATATGTGTTGAAAACCTACTAGGAATTTTTCATTTCAGTTATTGTGGTCTTCAACTCCAGTAGTTTTTTTCGTTTCTTTTTAAAATGTGTATCTCTTTTGATATTCTTATTTTGTTTGTTTATTGTTTTCCTGATATCCTTTAGTTCTTTTTCTATATTTTCCATCATCTCCTTGAGCATACTGAAGATTTTTTTTTTTAAGGAGGTACCAGGATTTGAACACAGAACCTCGTACATGCGAAGCAGGTGCTCAACCATTGATCTACACCTGCTCTCCTGAGGATCATTTTTTAAAGCCTGTGTCCTGTATATCCACTGTCTGGTCATCTTCATTGATGTTTTCTGGATTTTTATCCTCTTCCTTTGGATGGCCCATCATTTCCTCTTTCTTTGTCTTATAAACTTTGTTCAACTCTTCATTTTAATATTTTAAAATGTTAACTCTGGAATTTATTTGAATGGATAATGAAATGTCTGTTTTTTGAGTCTGTAACTAGTTGATGATGTGACAGAAGTTTACTTGAGTGTCAGTTCTCATATCAGAAAGGTCTGCCCAAGGTAAATGCAAAGTGCAGGGTCCTCCCTGTCTTTTCTGGTCCTGTAACTTTTTCTAGGCTTGTGCTTACTAGTGGCCTTAGTAGTTCTCCTGTTTCCAGGAGTTTGAATGTCCCCTGTACTTCCTAGGGGGCAGAACATCTCCCTTTCCCAGGTATTCCACTGCTGGACTTAAAGCAGGTAAGTCTTTGCCCCAGGCTATTTTCCTCAATTGTTTCTTTTACTACTTTCATTGTTTCAAGCTGCTTTTGCCTGAAGGGCAGATTCTGGAGGGGAGGTTGCCCAAGGAGAGTTTACCAAGTCCCAGCCAGAACAGGGACCCACAAAGGGAATGTTGGTCAGCTCCAAACTGCCCTGGAGAGGGGCTGAGGGAGGGGCCAGGAAACAAATCAGGAGCACATTTTAAGGCTCCCCAAAGCTGTGTTTTCTTGATCTGCCCAGCAACTGCAGCTCTTTAGTGCTCCTCCATAGCTCTGAGGAAACATACCTTCTTTAAGTCTCTTCCACCAATTTTGTCTGGGTTGGGTTTGAACAATGGCTGCCCTCAGAGCTGGGACTCCAGTGATCTGAAGCAGCTAATGAAAAACTGTGATCAGTGATTGGCCATGCCCACCATACATCTTGGGGAAGTGGATTTTTAAGTCCCTTTCTGACACCAGCACTCTACTCTAGGGGCTGGACCCCACTGCTTCCTGCCACGAGAGTGGGGGTTGGATGCCATTACTGTCATGTGGAGAGAGCAATTTACTGGTATTTACTGTAATTTACCAGACTCTTCCTCCCACTCTTCCCTGTATGCTCTATAGTGTTCAAGTGGACTTTGGAGTTTTGAAATAGTTAAGATACAGTCAGTTCCTGCCTATTTAATCATTGTTCTGATGGAGGGAATAATTCCTACTCTGCATCTCCCCACAATCTTCCCTACCACAGTTATTTTATAAGTTACAGCAGTAGCTTACAAAAGATAGAGTAGGAGGGGAGGTAAGAAGATAGGATGGAGAGGGGAACGGGAAGGGAATCAGAGGGAAAGGAAGTTAGAGGACTAGAGACAGAAGCAGTCCTTTCCTGTGCCTTTTTTGTTGCTTGTCTCATTATATCTAAACTCATTTTTATACAGGCCTTGCTACCTAGCTCTGGATTAATATTTCTACTTGCCCACAGATGCCTCTACTCTATTCCACATAGGTTAAATTTAACATGTCCAAAGGTGAATTCAGTTTTCTTCTCCTCACCTCCAAAATTCTTCCGGCTGTTCTCCCGTCTCGATAGATGACCTAACGTCAATCCAGATGCCCTAGTCAGCAACACTGGAATCACCATCATTGTTCTCATTTCATACATCCAGTCATTCAGTTCTGCTGAGTCTGTTTTCCCATCTTCTTAAGTTTATTTTAATAGTCCCAGGTGTTGTTCACCACCATTAGCTATATGGATGCATTGATTATCTCGAAAACAAATCTTCCTCCCTTGATTGTGGTTCTTCAATAGCTTCACCTGATTGGAAGATAACAAACAAAACTCCAAGCATGGCATACAAGGATCTCTCTGGTCTGCCCCCACTTCCTTTCCTGCCATTCCCTTATTAGTATTTGATGGTCCAGCCAGTGATTCAAGCTCTGGAGACAAAGAGACTTGAGTTCCCATCCTGGCCCAGCTCCTTAATAGTTGGGTGATCTTGATCCAGTATCTTAACCTCAAATACTGGTTACCACATGTATAAAATAAGAGTAGTAAATGTGATTAACTCAAAAAGAGATGGGAGAATTAAATGCGACTGTAGATGAAGAGGTCAGCACAATGCTTGGTACATGCTAAATGCCTGATGAATATAAATTCATGATATATATTTATCATATCACTTATTTCAATGAATAATTATTATGCACTGTCTCCTGCATTAGACTTTATACTTCTTGATATCATTCCGTTCTGAATCTCCAACTCCTAGCCTGATACATAGTAGAGTGCTTAGTATATGTTTGAATAAATGAACAGTGGTCAAAGCCATGAGTGGTAAAGCTCAAGTTCATTTTTTAAAACTGGGTTTTAGAATTTAAAAAGTACAAAAATTTTGAGTGTAATTAACTGTACATATATTGTTATATTTTGTTAAAAAATGTTTTAATATATTCCTAATGTAAGTAAACCCTCTAATTCTAATTTTATAAAGATGGGGGAATATTTTCAGAGAATGAAAGCAGCATTTTTGTCTTTTGAGAATAGTCCTATTTAAAGCTTTTTATTTTATTTTATTTTGAACCCAGGACCTCTTAAGTGGGAAGCAGGTGCTCAATCACTGAACCACATCACTCCCCTCCATTTAAAGCTTTTTAAAGTCAGATTTTGTTTTTGCAATCCTAAGCACAAATGTGTTTACCTCTTAGCATTTGCCTTCTTGTCCAGAAGCAATTAAGTGAATTACCAGAGCAGGCTGGAAGGAAGAAATGGCCTTCTTGTGCTAGGGTAAGGCAGAGAAGGGTCAAAGTGTTTTTAATGTTGTCAGAAAGGATTATTTTCTTCTTGACTCTACTTTTAAGGATGACAGTGTCAGGTTAATTTAGTTAATGGAATACTTTTGTCTGATGACAACAGTATGTGTAAAAAACTATTGCCTCTTATTCTAGTCACTTGTTTCCTTATTATCTATCTACATATGTTCAGTTTTTTGAAATTTTGCTTTAAAAAAGCTACCATATCTTTGTCCCATATTTCAAGACTCATATACTTTAAAAATTATATAGAGGTAGATTTCATTGAATAGCAGCACAGTATATTATTTGACTAGCAGTTATTAAAATTTATGTTAGATCTCTGTTATGACTACCTATCATTGTATAATTGGTAGTCTTTTCTATGTTTTTAGCATTATCATACATTGATATTTGGTCTTTTGATATCTTACAGATCAACTCCTTGTACGTCTCTTGATGTATAATAAAGGAACGTTTAATTGAGGTGGGAAGAAATTCAGGTTATTATTTCTTTTTAGTTGCATTCATGTGTAGGGGAAGTTTTATTAGGACTGTTGCCTTTACCTCTGAACAATGGTTTGGGACTTGCACCACAGAACAGGATTCCCTGGTGGCCCCAGGTGGAGTCAGATAAACTGATATTCCCCCCACCCCTGTGTTGTCACTATTGTATAATACAGTGTTATCAGGTTAGAGACTTGTCAATAGAGCAGAGAGTTGTTTGTGTGAAAATGGGAGAAGGGTTACATTAGCTGAGAAAGCCGATCTTTCCCCAATTCACTGTGTACCTCAAGGCAAGGCGCTGTACAGAGAAGGACTCTACCCACCATGCCCTCCAAGTCCCCCTACTTCCTTCCTGGAGCCTTCTCCCAGCCTCTAAATTTACACAGGCTTGTATTTTATCTTCCTGAGCACTGGAGATTATGATCTTCCAAGGGCAGCAGTAAATTCCTTCTTTCCCTCCCAAACAGCAGTCTAGTGCTGGATGCCAGGTCCTCCATCCAGGACTTTTTCTGCAGGGGCTTGGGGCCGAGACTGGGTGCTGGACTTTGTGAATAAAGGCATGGCGGTCATTTCATTATTAAACAGTCCACACACTCAGGTTCATCATTCACAATCCCAGATCAGTGCTGCCTTTGACATTTAGAGGACGATGCTCCCCTTGTAGCTAGAGGACAGCATGGTGCTGCATTTCAAAGGTGACTCCTTTGCAATTTGTCCACGTAGCCTTAGGTCTAGTTAGTGTGATAGCTGTTCCCAAGACAAGGAAACTTTAAATAAATATTTATTGTTTAATTTCTGAGTATAAGGGTAATATGTACTCCTTACATACATAATGGAGAAAATAAAAGTTCCTTATAATATCCACCCTCCACCCCTCACTCCCACACTGCCAGCCCTACTCTCCCTATGCCCCACCCCTACCTTTATCAGATTCATGAAGGGGCCCCACATTTGATTTTCTCTGCCAATCCTCACATTGGTTCCCAAAGTGTGCTATATGAAATATTAATGGGACACACAGGAGATGATTTTGGGTGGTATGTGGATAAACATATTTTATTTTAATATTCTGTATTTTCAGGTATATCATAAAAACATCCTAATATTTTACTCAAGATTTCATGGATATTACCTTTCTCTTACAATAATTCCGTTGATGTAAAAATGTGGGAACCCTCTGATCTAAGAAATAGCTTGGAGGCCTGTTTCTCTGCCCATACAGAAAAATCACCCCTATCAGTTCCTGCCATAAACAAGAACTCTCCTGCTAAACTTATCTCCCACCTTATCTCCTATGTATATCACTAAATGTTTCTGTAATCTTGCTTCCCCATTATCAGCCTGGAATCCTTATGATGTTATTTATGACCTCTCACATGCAGGATACCTGCCTGCTCCCCTGCATGTTCACCCTGATATTGACTATGAAAAAATTCTGAATAAAAGGCATGCTGGGGATCAGCTTAAGAGGATAGCTTCTTTAGCTATTCTCCCCCTAACATCTCACAACCTCCATGTTCAGAGTTTCATTGCACTGGCTCTGCTGGACAGACTCCCGCAAGACTTTGCAGGATGGATTTCTGCATAAAAATATTGGTTGATTTTTAAGAAAAAGGTAAATAATGGCACAAGTGGTACAGAATATGGTAACAGTTGAGATAATAATGCCTGAAGTTGAAAAATTTTGTACAAATATTTATCATTGTTATTTTAAGTGAAACTACTTTATAGTATTACTCTATAATCTTTTTTTAAACATAAACTATATTGGGCCTGTTTCTATATTCATTTCATTCTTTTTAATGAGTATATAAATTTTATTGCATAGATGCATCAAAAATTATTTAACTAGCACCATATGTGGACATATGGTTGTAGACAATTTTTTATTATTATAATCAGTGCTGCTGTGAACATGTGCTGTGTACATGTATTTTTGTGCATTCATAGAAATGTTTCTACAGGAAAGATTTCTTGAACTGAGAGTGTTAGGTTAAAGGATATAAACATTAACTACTTTTTGGATGTTGTCGTATTTCCCTCCAAAGGTGCTATATGAATTTACACTCCTACTGGCAGTACATGAGAGTGCCTTTTTTCTCTACATTTGGCCAACACAAGATCTGATCAGATCTGATCAGTCCTTTTTTTTTTTTTGGAGTTACTAGGGCCAGGGATTGAGCCCAGAACCTTGTGTGTGGGAAGTCAGCGCTCAACCACTGAGCCACATTAGCTACCCCAAGTTGGTTTGGTTCTCTCATCCATCTGCTTATTGTTTGACTTGTCTTCAGGAGGTACCAGTGATCAAACCCTGGACCTCGTATGTGGGAAGCAGGCGCCCAAGTGCTTGAGCCACATCCACTCCCCATGATCAGTCCTTTTAATCCTTGTCTAATCTAAGAGAATGATATATTGTTTTAACTCATTTTTTTAGTTATTAATGATGTGTAACATCTTATATGCTTATGAGACTAGTCTTTCTTTTGCGAATTCTTTTATATCCTTTGCTCATTTTTCTATTAGGTAGTTCAAGTTTTCTTTTATATCCCTCAGTAGAGTTTTAAAATTTTCTTCAAAATCTTCAGCCCATTTATTTTTACACTTAGTCCCAAAGAATCCCTTTAAATGTCCCTAAGCACATTGTAGAATATTATAATTTGGGTAGAACCATCTATAGAAAACAGATGGTTCTTGGCGAATTTATCATGATGTGGTTATCATATTTTAAGGGACAAGTTCTGGGAATGTCTGCAGTTTTTCAAACTCAGAGTCATGATTTTATCAATGTACCAAGAGGTGACAGGACTCTAGAATAGCTTTAGGGAGCTGATGTAGCTCAAGTGGTTGAGTGCCTGCTTCCCATGTATTAGGTCCTGGGCCCTAAATATGAAAATGAACAAACAAACAAACAAATGAAAAAACCAACCTCGGGGGAGCCAGTGTAGCTCAGTGGTTGAGTGCCAGCTTCCCACATATGAGGTCCCAGGTTCCAGTACCTCAAAAAAAAAAAAAAAAAAAAGAGAAAAATGAAGTAAAAAGTAGAATAGTTTTACTCAATATCTAATCACAGGAGGCTATTGAATATACCAGAATACCAAATAAAACTACTATAATAAATAATAAATAGCTACTCTAACAAAATATAAATAATAAGATATAAAAATAGACACATTTGTTGAGCATCTATTATATGCCAGACACTGCTAAATGCTGAGGATATAATGGTGAATAGGAAGTGGATATGTTTTCAAAGAGTTAATATTCCAGAAGTAACAGACACACATTTATACATGTAATTGCAATAAAATACCTTAGTATTATGTCGTACAGAGCAGAATCGGGGCACAAGGCAGGGAGTGGTCCTTTCTACCTAGGGTGAAAGTAAAGAATGATGATAAGGAAGGCTTTAGTTTAGAGAAGAGGTGTTTCTGAAGTAGAATCTTGGAAGTTGAGGTGGGAAGGGAACCCTTTAACAAAGGCAGAGTTGTGTGAAATGGCATGAAGGTTCCAGGGGTCTTCAAAGGCTTCAGTATGCCTGGGCATGGGTGGGTTCACGGGGGACAATTGGGGTCAGATTGTGCCATCAAAGAGTTTAGAATTTTCCTGTTATAATGGGGAACCATCAGAAGCATTAAGCCAGGGAGTAAGATGGGGGAGATTTGGGTTTTAGAGAGACCATTCTGACTTCAGCATGGAGAACAGAGTGCCATTAGGAGGTAGCATGGGTGGGATGTGGTGATTTGGGGTAAGAGAGGGAGCAGAGCCCAGAGTCTTGGGCAGGCTGAATGATAATGGCATTAACCTGTTTACGGAAGTGGGAGAGAGAATCGATTTGGGGGGGAAGACAGCAAGGTCTGCTTTATAATTTGGATTTGAGGTGTCCAGGTAGAGAGATCCAGTAGTTGGCTGTATGTGCCCAACTCTCACCTCTACTCATTCATTCAGTGAATATTTATTAAGTGCATATGTGCTTTGTGCCCAACACCTTAGATGAAGTGTGGCACTTTCGAAATCCCGCAGCCACATATTTATAGACAATTCCTTTGATGCTCCCAGCCATTCCTTAGGTGGCTATTATCATTAACATTTTTCACTTTTCCCAATTTTATTTTCAACTTTATATGGTCATCTTGCTGCTTCCAACCTGACCACATACAGTAACAGAGGAGACAGGTGATATGCCAATTACCTGGAATCGGCATATCTACTTTTCACCAAAAGGGTTTCATCCCAGGTAATTATGTATTAGAGTACAAATTTTCATAGTTTATCTAATTGATTTGAGTTGTTACAAAAATATGCATATACCTAAAAGACCTAATGAAACCTCATGATTATTTCCCCCCATTTTCACCATTTTAAGTGTGTAATTCAGTGGTATCAATTTTATTCACAAAGTTGTGCTACTATCACCACCATCCATTACCAACACCTTTTCATTGCCTCAAACATTAAGCAGTAACTCCCCATTCATGTATTATTTTTGTTAAAAATAATAACAATGATGATGAAATCTACCCTTTATTGTGTGTCTATGATGTGCCTGCCATATCAGGTACATTGTGTTTGTGTTTGCTTGCATATATTATGTAATTCATGAAATAACCCTGTAGGGTTTGTATTGTTATTTGCATTTTGTTGAGGAAAACTTTCCCTCTCATACTTTTCTGGAAGATGGTTCACAGGATCTCTTTGGGCTCTTCTTCCCCTGGTCATTCCTTAAATACTCATCTTTCCCAGGTGAGTCCTCTGCCTTCCCTGAGTGATTCCATCTGCTGCCTGGCTTCACTCACCATCTGGATGCTGATGATTCTCATGTCTGTATGCTCCCACTATGTCTCCGTTCTGAGCTGCAGACAAGTTAGCTCCATGCCCATTAGTTCTAGGAATTTGTTGTGTCAGTGACACCTCAAATTAACACATCCAAAATGGAACTCACTGTTCTTCCAAAGTACGCACAGCCTCTGAGATTCCCTCTATTGGGAATGACAATAATGCATGTGCCAGAAACCTGGAAGTCATTCTTCCCCTCTTCTCTCTTATTCCTCACATTCAAATTGCCTTCAAGTCTGTTGATTCTGGTTCTCAGCTCCCTCTCATGTACACTCCCCTCCTGTGTCCCCACTCTCAGGGCTTTAGTTCAGTTGGCCCTTACCATTTCTCAGCCTGGATTACAGCCACACCTTCCTAACTGACCTGTTTCCTCAAGTTCCTTTTCCCTCCAATCCCTTCTCTATACCTCCGCGGATTGAGCCTTCTAAATACAAAACTCTGATTTTGTCTTTTCCTCACCTGGTCGATAGTTAACCCTGGTCCTCATGATTCCCTCCAGACAAAATAGGATGACAAGGAAAGCCTCATTTCCACTTTGTTTCCTCCTGGGCTCTCTCCGGTTAACTGTTTTTCTCCCACATTGAACTTCTTACATTCTCCCTTTGTGTTATACTCTCTCATCCTTGTAGTCTCTGTACATTTGCCTCCCCTGCCTGGAATATTCTTCAATCCCTATATTACTGCCTTGGTCCCCCTCCTCCTTCCATGCTTAGCCCAGGCAGTATGTCTGCTGTGAAGCTTCCCTCTCTGGGTGAAGTACTGTGTCTCCTCTGATTCTGAGGCCCCTCTGCTTCCCGCCATTTGAGCATGCACATTGGCTCTTTAACATGATGATCTGTGCTGCTGGGCTTTGGACTCCGCAGAGGCAGGAGAGAGACTTATTTTGCTCATCATTGCAGCTCCAGCACCCAGTTGACTTCCTCATATATAGGAGATACTTAGTAGTTACTGGGTAAATTTCTCAATGAATGAATGAGTGAATCCCATAGCTCAGGTCAAAATCAGGTCAGCCTGACACTGAAGTCCATATTCTTTTCACAACACAGGAGCACCCTGTTTGGTTTATTTAGAATCTTCTACTTTGCAGTCCTGCTCTGGACATAATAACACAGGGCTGGGGCAGGGTGGAAATGACATCACTATGTCTTGTCATGCTCTAGAATGCAGAAAAGACACTCATCCCAGCTTTGAAGGATGTTGCCTTCCATTTGGTAAAACCAATGCAGAAGAATGGACATAGCCCTAAACCCAGATGCAAATATTTCAAAGGAAACACATCTGCACTTCACCTTAAGAATGGGTACAGAGTCATTTAAGTATGTCCAGAGTAATTATAGAAAGACTTGAGATATAAAATTAATATTTTATGCCCATTTCATAAAGTTAGAGGAAATAGCTATTTTCAGAAAATGAAAGTCATATAATTATCCAGGGTATGGACTAGGAATTAAGGTTGCAGCCCCATTTTATTTTATTTTATTTATTTTATTTTTATTTTTTTATTTTTATTTTTTTTGTGCAGCCCCATTTTAAACCAGCAATAGGCTAGAAATAGAAGGCAGAGGAGGAGTGGCTAACAGACTATTGCGGATTGAATCATGTCCCCCAGAAAAGGCATGTTTAGGTCCCAACCTCTGGTTCTGTGTGTGTGGACTCACTGTAAATAGACCTTTGAAGATGTTACTTCAGTTGAGATGTGGCCCAAGTGAATCAGGTTGGGCTTTAATTCGGATTACTGAAGTCTTTTGTAAGCAGAATAAATTCAGACAGAGAGAAAAGCCATGGGGAACATCCAGAAGCTGGAAGTCAATGGAACTCAGAAGAGAAAGAAGACATTGTCATATGCATTGTCATGTGACAGAAAAACCAAGGAACCCCAAAGCTTGCTGGCCAGCCAGAAGATACCAATCCCAGAAGGAAGCAATCAGCGAGGCAATAACTTCCTGTTGTTAAACCAACCCATTGAATGGTATTTGTTTTAGCAGCTAGGACACTAAAACATAGACTATTATAATAAACTACATATGAATTTCCTAGAGCTCAGGACCAATTATTCAGGGGAAAGAGAAGTTGTTTCTGACTTTAGTATACTGGGCAATGCTTGCACTCTGACTTTGCCATGCTCTGGAAGGAGTCAGCAACAGCCAATCATCACTGGAGCTTTTCTACCTTCATCAGGGACACTTCACTTCACTTGATCTTTTTTTTTTTTTTATTATGGGTAAAAATCAAAATTCTCACAATACATACAAACATTTGCAAAATGATATATAAGTATATATGCATATATGTGTATTTGCTTACAAAAATGTTATTTATATATATATATATACATATATTTTAAGAGATGCTTAGATTACCCAAAATATTACACGGAACCCACTGGGATTCCCATGTTGCCCACCTCCCACACCTCCCACCACACTTCACTTGATCTTTTCTTGCTCTTTTCTTTCTCCTCTTCCTCCAGCCCAGCACACTTTGTATAGTGAGCTTCCAGGCACTGATATTTATTTATCTTTTTTGAGTATATTTTTGAAGCAGAGTTGGCTTTAGACAAATTCTTTCTCAGTGACTAGTAAGCTGTTTATATGCAGATATTCATCTTTGTATCCTCAGTGCCTAGCCCATTGGTGAGTGGAATCAAAGCTTGACTTCAAAAATTAAACTGACATGTAGGAATAAATGAGTAATTATTTTGGTCACCATATCTGGAATTTGTGCACACAGACAAACCCTAAAAACCCTTTAAGTAAGTTAAAAAATGATGAGATACAAATTATATAATAAACAGTGTGGCACACTTGGAGGTTATGTCTAAATGATGCCCCAGGATATAAGGAAGTTGTTGAGAGAAGAGATATGATATGACAAGTACATGACTAAGTGCCAAATGAATTATGCCGACAACAGTTGCTCCAAGTTCAGGAGCAAGTTTGGACACTTCAGGGAAAGGATTTTAGCTGGGTAAGGAGGAGTGGATAAGTTGGGGGTAAGTAAAGGGGGTTGATGACAAAAAGTGTTGGAGATTAGGAATAAGAACAAATGTTCTGTGTCAAGTTAATCAATAGCTTAAGACCAAGGATAAAAACAGCCCAAGCAACCCTTGAAAGGCTAAGGGAAAGTAGGCAAAGTATGGTAAAATTTGATGGACTTTGTTTTTTTAATTTTCCAAACACAAAGGATTAGATATTTGAATGTTTGTAAAATGAAAACTGACCTGAATGTTCCAATGCAATGTATCAGACAGTTAATACTTACCTAGGAGACTATTCCTTTATTCCTGTCTAGTTCAAATGTATCAATACAGGTTACATTCTGTCTGTCTGACTCTGACAGAAGTAATCCGGTGCTTTACGTTGTGTGTGCTTATTATTTATTATTCTCATTATAGCTTTTTCTTTTTTTAACTTTCTAGAAATATCTCACTTAGGAGAGAGAGAAAAAAAAATAAATGTCTCCCCACCCCCTTTTTTTATTAGAGAAGTTGTGAGCTTCCAAACAATCATGCATAATGTATAGAATTCCTGTATATCACCCCTCCACCAAAACTTTACATTGTTGTGGAACATTTGTTACAGATTATACATATGATGGAATACTAAGTAAGAAGAAATGAAATTGGGACACATATGATAACATGGATGAACCTTGAGGACATTATGCTAGGTGAAGTAAGTCAGACACAAAAGGAAAAATATTGTTATGGTCAAACTAATATGAACTAAATGCAAATAATAAACATAGAGTTAAAACCTAGACTATAGGTTACTAGGAGATAGGATGAGGACTGAGAAGGGGTACTGATGCTTAATGCATGTAGAATTTTCATCAAGCTTGACTGTATATGTGTGGAAGTGGATAGTGTTAATCAGTGGGTTTTAAAGGAAGAGAATGGATCAGGATTAGCAGCTCAGGGCTTGGTTCTCTAGTTAATCAGGGTGGGAGCCTGTAGGGGGTGCTCTTTCTGGGCCTGAGTCACTGTTGGGGCTCGGCCTGTGTGCTGCAGGTGCCATGCTGAAGGACCTCCCAGAATGGTTCATTGCTCCCCCTTTATCACCTGATATTCCCTGTTGTGAAGGCCCCTGTCATCCTTAGAGTTCAGAAACACAAATGCATCTCCATGTCCCCTTCAGAAGGAGACAAACAACAAAACAAAATACCAGTCAGAACTAGTGTTTTCAGAGCTGCTGCTTTTTGCCCTTTATATTTCATACCAGCAGCGTTAACCCACCAGTGTTTTTTAAAGCCTCCCCTTTCTGAAAGAAGAACCATTACTCATCCTTTCCCGTGGAATGAGAGGTGTGTGAGATGTCTACCATTACATGACTGTATCCCTCTTTACCAGCGGACTGCGTTATCTCTCAAGTCTAAAACCTCCACCAAGAAGCCATCAGTTCTCTCACCACACAATAATCTAACAAGACATTCTGCCCTTGGTTATGTAATTGTTCTTTGAGAAGTGGTTCCCTTAAAATCCCAAGTCAAATTCACAGCATTTGGCTCTGTGAGAGGATTATCCACAGACTAATTTGGTTTTAAAATAGAATTCAGCGGTCCTTACACTTCAGCGAGCATCAGAATCACCTGGGGGGTGGGTATGGCATTCTTAAAACACAGATTGCTGGCCCCGCCCCCACAGTTTCTAATTCAGTAGGTCTGGGGTGGGGCCAGGGAATTTGCATTTCTAATAAGCTCCCAGATGGTGCAGACGCTGCTGGCCTGGGAGCCACACTTTGAGAATCGTTCATCTAACTGATTTGGTACCCAGATCCCCACCTGTCATGGAGACAAGTTCAGGGCTGCGTATGTGGTTTCACTAAATTTAAGATCTGACTGACTCCCAGGATATATTTTGATGTTTTATTCAAATTTGAAAGATTCTAAAATTTTTATGCAATTCTACATGGGCTCTCATGGATAAAGACAATGCTAGTGACCCAGCTAAAAGAACTTTAGTAACTGTAGGAATTCTTGGCAATATTTCCCAGTGAGTCCCACAAATAGGCACCCACATAATACTATGTCCCTTTCTGGCCTTAGATTAGAAACTGGTGTGTGCATTTGAATAGAAATAAAGGGTGGAGCCCATATAGCTCAGTGGAGGAATTCCTGCCTTGCATATACAAGGTCCCTGGTTCAGTTCCCAGTACCTCCTAAGAATGGAGATAAAGGGTTCATAAGTGAGGCAGGTTAGTATAAGGAAATGAGAAGACAAGCCACAACATGCCTGACAGACAACATGGCCTCGAGACCCTGCTGAGACCTTGATCTTGAGGTCCCAGATATTCCAAGCAGTCCTCACCATTGGCCCCCACCATTGGTGGGGTAACCAATAACAGCTGAGGCTCTTCCCCTTAGCATTAGCAAGGGGAGGAATAATTAATAGCTTAAAAGGTGACCACACAAGCCAAAGCCTGCTCTCTCTGCCCAAGGAAGCCAGCATCAAATCTCAGTGCATATTTCCATCCTTCTCTCCCCATTTCTCAGCAAACTCTGTTCTTTCCCCCCATTTCCCAGTAAATTCTTTTTACTGGCCTAACTAAACCTGCATGTTCTTAAATTCTTTTATGCAACATAGCCAAGAACCTGAAAGAATCCAAAACTTCCCTGGCTTCACTTGGTGAGCCATTGCCAGGAAACAAAAAGGTGAGTGGTGCTCCCCGACCCCTGTCAGAGACTGGTGAGTTTTAATTAAGGCCTGTCTGTGCCCTCTTTTGGTTATGCCATTTTAAAGGGGCTCCTGGATATTCTCCCACAGGACATAAATTTAGTTTGTCCAGACTTCTGACTTCCTCTTTGGAGGTGGTACGGGCGAGCCCCCATGTTGTGTAGATCCAAGGAAGTTCTGGGTGGTGGGTGAAACCACCCTGAGACCTGACTGGACATGTGGTTTAAGTTTAGCAGGAGTCTGCTGGGAATTTACCATGCCTTCTCTGTGAGTTCAGAATGGCTATCACCCATTGTATCATTTCCTTAGGTCACTAGTTAACTTCTTTTAATTAGAAGTGCCTTTGATCTTCCAACTACTAATGTCCTCATTTTGGGTCTGTGAGATGCTTTAGAATGCCTTAGAAACTGAAAATGCATTTGTTAGTGAGGCATGAGCCCAATGTCGGTAGTGCCCTGAGGCTTTGCTCTTTCTTAGCCCTGGGAAGGCCCTGAGATGGTCTCAGGGGCTGTTTGCTGGCAAATCACAGGACAATTCATCTCTAGTTTTTTTAATGGGCTTTTAATGTCGGGTTTAACTGCAGAACTCAGACCGTAGGAGTCACCATGAGGTGAGATCTCTCATAGCCATCTGCAAAGTAGGCAAAAGAAAGGTCCCTAAGTCAGCTCATCTCCTAGGGTTAGCCCAGCTTGGGTGTTTGGTCTGAAGCTGGACCCAGATGCTCTCAATACCTCTAAAGCTCTGGGGATGCCCAGAGACAAGGCTTCCGATCCCCAGAATGTGGGGACAGCGAGCAGGGCTCCCTGATTTCCAGGATGCTGGCTCGGCGAGCAATCCATTCAGTCAGGTCTAGCAGTGGGACGCCCCCAAAGTGATGAATGCATTGTACCCTCCTCTAGGGTAATGGGCAGCTCTTCCAACATTCCATCTGACTCTCCATTGGGGTGCCTTCTAAGAAATTGGAACAACCTGCCTACTAAAGGTCTAAAAAGAAAGAGGGTAATCTTTTCCTGCCACACGTATGGCCACAGTATGGCCCAGAGTGGGCTCTGTATGGGTTCCTGAATTGCAGTTAAACCTGTGTAAGAGAGGAGAGGACAGATAGAGCTGAGGGCCAGAGACCACGTGGCCATGTCTTCTTAAAAGGATGAAGAAATTTACTAAGCCTCTCCCCTTAGGAATAAGGAACCCCCTCATGTGCCATCAATTAAGCTAAGCTTTCCTAGCTCCCTGTCTATTTCCTTGTAACACTCCAATCCATCCAGCGAAAAAGGCTTGCAGGGTTTTACCCCTTGTGAGAGGTAACTAATGGGATGCAGCCCCAAGTCATCTCTTATTGGGGGCAGGGCTTCTCTGGACCCCTTAGCTCCATACTTAACAGTTACTTATTAGCAAAGCTATTATTAATAAAATTGTTTTAGTTACTTAGTTAATAAACAGAAGTGCCCAAATTGTTCTAAGTAGAAACTTACTAGAAACTGTAACCAAGAGTTAAGATCATTATATGGATGCCTTTATATTATAAAATAGCAGAAAGATAATGTCTGAAATTGCTATAACTGGGTGAATTTAGCCTAGAATGTATTGCAATGGTAATCTTAGACTGATTTACCTTTGTTTATGGCTACTTCAGGTCTAGCTTGTGCTTGCTATAGTCATGGTAATTATGAACTAAACTTACCTTTGATTATGGTTATTTTGTGACTAGCTTCACCTCACCCTTAGACTTCAGCTATTGTGATGGTAATTATAAACTGAGTTTGCCTTTGTTTATGGTTACTTCAGGTCTAGCCTCACCCCTTGCCTTTATTTATGGTTGTTTCATGACAACTTCTGCCCCATATGGCTCCCGGGAAAGCAAACTTGCGACACCCCTATCTCCTGTCCTTCCCCTGGTGTCAATGACCCTGCTTTCTCTCATGACTCCAGGTGTCTGCTGCCTGGTGGAATTCTTGACCCTCGGTGCTGGGTGTCCACTCTGGGAAGGGGGCCTCCCACCTCGAGTGTTGATGTTCCCCAAAGCAGCAAGTCATGAGAAAAACCAGGTTTCCCTGAGACTTCAATGACTTCAGTGAGTATACCCTGGAATTAGTGTTTCTCATCCAAGGTCTGCCAAAGTCAAAATGGGAAATAAGCAAAGTTCTGAAGTAAAGGAAAATTGTATTTTAAAGCATTGGGGACTGGGAAGCGGCTGTGGCTCAGTCAGTGGGGCTCCCGTTTACCATATGGGAGGCCCCGGGTTTGGTTCCCGGGGCCTCCTGGTGAGGGCAAGCCGGCCCGCACGGTGTGGTTGGCTGGCCCAGTGAGCACAAGCAGCAAGGGGGGGATAAAAGAATAAATAAATAGAATCTTTAAAAAATAAATAAATAAAAAAAATAAAGCATTGGGGACAATTTAGTTATAAGCCAATAATTACAAGGAATGAAGTTCTTGTGCAAAATTGCGTGGTCACAGTGCAAATTAGAGTAGTTAGAAATAGCCTCCAAAGAAATCTTTTAAATGTTATTTTACAGTTAAACTTATTTTGTAAAAGATTGAAAGTTTTAACTAACTTTAGTGAGTTGTGTTTTTCTGTCTAAGTCTATTTGTGTCTGCCTATTTGCTCAGTGAATATCTTCATACATCGGAATGGTAATATCAAATTAACAAACGAAAATTCTTAAAAGAACTCTATTCAAATTGTTAAAAATTAAATATGCAGTTATATATGTGAATGAATATTCCTGGAGCCCAAATTAAGCTAAGCAGGATGGAAAGGTCATATAGAAATCTGAATATAGAAAATATTAGGAAAGAGAGAAAGATTTTCCTGAGCCCTTTGACCTACCCAGCCCCCAGGACCTTCTCTTTGCCAGAGCTCTGAGGGAGGCGCTAGGTGTGGCAGATTACAACACTATTTTCTAGGCTGGGGAATTAAGAATCATAGCTTGTCCTGTAATTCCCCAATTTAAACCTTGTAACAGCCTTAAAAATAAGTGTGGTTAATAATCCAGTTGTCAGATTTCAGTAAGTAAAGGAAAAGTCCTTAAAAGCTATGGAAAGATATTTTCTAAATTATAATTAAAACAAATTAAACAATTATAATATACTCCAGAACCCAGTAGTCAGTATGCTTTGAAGATTATTCACAGTTTTAGAATTTTATTAAAGAAAAGAGATTTTAAGTCTTCTGTAAAGGAAGGAAAAAGAACATTCCTGGCATAACCTATAATGGTTTCAATTTTATTTAGCTTGGGTATAACCTCCCTAGGTTTACAGGATACCAGTTAAATGAATTATCATCGTATGTATTAAATCTTAAGATGATCAAAGTTGTAAGTTCCTGATCTAATGAAATTAAGTTAAAGAAAGAAATGTAGATCTGCCCTCTCTTAAATGGATGGATAAAGTCAATTTCATTGGTTACTAATTGTAATTTAATAAGTTTATTTAAAGGTCAAGTAACTAGTTTATGTGGTTATGGTTAACTATAAGGAGTTTTGTAAAAGCATCTTCTAAACTAAAGCGTTTGAGTGGCTAATTCCAGGAAGTCATTATTAATTAGACACCTAAATTGATATTAATATAAAAAAATTACATCGTAACAGGGAAATCTGGAAGAGGCCATCTCAATCTTCATGTTAAAGTGGTGATAAGAAAAGATAAACTTGATTCCATTGGGAATCTGCAGTTTTCATAAAATAATTGAGAAAGTAGTTTTTCCTGTACTGCTAAAGTAAAATACCTGTTAATTAATGTCATCATGGTAAAGGTGTAGAAGTAAAAATCAAAGTACTAAAAAGTTAAGTTCATTTGATATGTTATACATGACATTGGAAGAGTTTAGAAAGCATATAAAGATTAAAAGAGACTTCAATATTGTCAAACTCTGTTGTGCATTCAAGCCAGGCCCAGATACCCTGCATAGTGTCTGTTCATTTGAGTTATTGGCTAGGTCAGTCACTGACCCCTAAAACAATAAAAATATCTACTACATCTCTGAACATGCTCCTGAAGTGGATGGACAGTATGTTCAAGTTTCAGACTCCTGCAGCAGCCAGCAATGGCTCAATATGGCCAGATGTACAGTGGACATTGCCTCCAGACTGGCTCTGTTTCATAGTGCTGAAGGGGGCTATGCATCAGGCCAGTGAAAACACTGGAGCCTACCTTCCTAGTCTCTCTCTAGGATCAGCTGTGCTGCAGCATGCTGGCTGTGTGAAGGACATACCGAGTGGAACAACAATTACCAGAGTTCTGTGAATAGAACTTAAACAAACATAATTGGCATTATGGCCTGCTCCCAAGGAGAGACAACATTTATGGTGTTGCAAACCTAGGGCTTAGATCTCTTAACTGCCACTCAAAGAGGAACTTAACTTGTATTAAGTACTGTACCCATATGTCTGGTGATTATGATGATATCTCTTCTAGATCATATGTAGAGAGATATTGAACATGTTAAAAGTCCTGGTAAACTTAATTCATTTTCTAAGTAGTTAATGAATGTACCTATAAGATAAAGGAATGGCTTTCTAAAGTTCTGTCTTTATTTTGCTTGCCATATGCTTATCTTGTTTTTCCCTATACTGTCTTTGTGACTTTAGGTCTAGGGCAGTGCCTCTCTTCATACCTCTCCTAGCTGTCCTAGGCATAAACACTGCTGTGCGAACTGAGGTTGGCAGTTTATACCTAAACCCAGCAGGTCTACCACAATCTCTCCCTAGAATTAACCAACAGCATAAAAGAACTCAAAGAAGAATGCTGTTTCCCATAAACTTGGGGAGGATGCAGCCTCTGAAGGCACCTGGCTTTTCTCACTCTCTTAGTCCAGTATGTCATGGCTGGGCCCCCTTTTGGACCTGCTTACCACCATCTTCTTTATCATTTTAGTGGGGCCACGTATCTTCAAAACTCTAAGTTTATTTCTTCCAGAATCAATGCCTTATTAGTTATATGGGGATTTCATCCAGTTCCAACCACCGTGTCTTCTCTCAACCTCAATAGAATAGCCAGAGTGGTTTACACCCTGTCAGGCAGAGAATACTGCCCTAACCATCAGGAAGTAATTACAGAAGAATGACCATTGCCCCTCATCACCCCCTTACAAATAAGGGTGTGCACATTCTGAGGGGGAAGTTGAGGCAGTTTAGTAGAGGGAAATGAAGAGAAGATGAGGCACAACATGGCTGACAGAAAACATGGTCTTGAGACCCTGCTGAGACCTTGACCTTGACATCCCAGATATTTCAAGCAGGCCTCACCATTATTGGGCCTCACCAATAACAGCTGGGCCCCTCCCCTTAGCATTAGCAAGGGGAGGAATAATTAATAGCTTAAAAGGTGACCACACAAGCCAAAGCCCGCCCTCTCTGCCTAGAGGATCCCACATCAAATCTCAGTGCATATTTCCATCCTTCTCTCCCATTTCTCAGCAAGCTCTGTTCTTTCCCCCCATTTCCCAATAAATTCTTTTTACTAGCCTAACTAAACTGGTGTGTTCTTAAATTCTTTTATGCAACATAGCCAAGAACCTAGAAGAATCCAACACTTCCCTGGCTTCATTAGTCCTATGTGGAAGCATAGTGCTTTCAAAGAATGCTTAAGCCCTGGGAACAAGTAAACAAAGCCTCTGAGAATTGAAATAAACATTGTCACAAAGCCCGTGGACTTGAGTTCTAGGAATGGACTGTAGTAGCTTTAGGCACCCTTACTCTAGCCCATTGATTGAGTACTGCGTACAAATTTGAGATTTTAATCAAGGCAATTGGTAATGACAGACAACAGGGTGGGACTGCTATAAGCTTACATGTGACATGTCAGAGTGATTGAAATGATCAAAACTATTAACTGGAAATAGCTATTGGGATCACTTTGTATAAGGACCAATTGCAGGTGAGAATTTGTTTGAGCTAAAGGTGGGGTTGGTAAAGATCAAAACAATAGAACTAATAAAATTGTAGGTCTAGTAAATTGGTCATTGGTTATACATTTTGGGAATATAGTATAAAACTAATAAATGATATTTTTGTTGTAGTTGGAGATCTTTTTATGGTCCTGAATGATCTTTAATTTTTTTTTTTTTTTTGGTTATAGAAGTGAAATGTATATTTTATTATGTATAAAGCATAAAATGAATGCCCCAGCCCAGCCTACCCCAAATACCATATCTAGGATTGTTCATTATCTTTTTTTATTTTATTTTATTGTTGATACTTTGTATTTCTGTGGTCCTTTTTTTTTATTTTAAAACATGCTTAGATTACATAAATGTTATACAAAAATTACAGGGATTCCCATGTTCCCCACCTCCCACACCTCCCATAACATCCCACATAAGCATCTTTCATTAGTGTGGCACATCACCTGCAATGGATATACACATCCTGGGGTTTTGACACTAAGCATGGACCATAGTTCACACTGTAGACCACACTCTCTCCCACACAGTTCTGCATGTTATATGCTGATGTAAAATGGCCTATATCTGTCGTTGAAATGTCACTCAGGATAATTCCCAAGTCCTGAAAAAGCACCTGTATTACAACTGTTTTTCTTTTGTGCCTAATCTGTTTCTCTGGCCCTTAGTGATTTCCAATTTCATTCCATTGTGGTCAGAGAAATTACTTTGTATAATCTCAATCTTTCTGAATTCATTGGAGTTGTTCTGTGTCTTAGCATGTGGTCTATCTTGGAGTATGATCCATGTGCACTCGAGAAGAATGTAAATCCTGCTGTATTTGGGTATAGTGTTCTGTATATGTCTATTAAGTCCAGGTCCTCTAATGTATTGTTCAGTCTTTGTTTCTTTATTGATTCTCTGTCTAGATGTTCTGTCTAATGATGATAATGGTGTATTAAAGTCCCCCACTATAATTGTAGAGGCATTTATTTCTCCACTTAGTTTTTCCAGAGTTTGCCTCATGCATTTTGAGGCACCCCGATTAGGTGCATAAATGTTTATGAATTTCTCTCTTCTTGAGAGATTACCCCCTTTTACTAATATATAGTGTCCATCTTTGTCTCACAATAGTTTTGCATTTAAAGTCTATTTTGTCTGATATTAGGATAGCTACTCCTGCCCTTTTTTGGCTATTGTTAGCTTGTAAAATTGTTTCCCAACCATTCACTTTCAGCCTCCTTGAATCCCTGGGTTGAAGGTGGGTTTCTTGTAGACAGTATATAGATGGATCATATTTCCTCATCCATTCTGCCAATCTGTGTCTCTTGAGTGGTGAATTTAATCCATTAACAGTCAGTGTTATTACTCGCAATGAATTTCTTACTTTATCCATATTTTCTTTGGGTTAATGTATGTCATATGTTGTTTTGTTTCTGTTTTTGTCTTTTTAGTTGTTTTTATACTCTCCCCCAACTCTCCCTTGTTTTTTCCTTTCAACGTGTAGAACTTCCTTTAGTATTTCTTGAAGTGCAGGTTTCTTATTGACATACTCTCTTAATTTCTGTTTGTGAATATTTTGAACTCTCCATCACTTTTGAACACCAGTTTTGCTGGATAGAGAATTCGTGGCTGGAAGTTTTTTTCTTTTAATACTTTGACTATGTCATACCACTGTCTTCTTGCCTCTATGGTTTCAGATGAGAAATCAGCACTTAATCTTTTTTTTTTTTTCTTTCATTTTACCGGGAGGTCTCGGAAATCGAACCCAGGTCCCTCCATATGGCAGACGGACGCCCAACCATTTGAGCCACATCCGCCCCCCAGCACTTAATCTTATTGTGCTTGCCTTGTATGTGATGGTTCTCTTTTCTCTTGCTGCCTTGAGTATTTTCTCTTTGTCTTGAGCATTGGACATTTTGACAAGTATATGTCTTGGAGTTGGCCCATTGGGATTTATACTGTTTGGGGTCTGCTGTGCTTCCTGGATCTGCACATCCATCTCTCTCAATAGGGTTGGGAAGTTTTCAGCCATTATTTTCTGCAACACTCCTTCTGTTTCCTTTCCCTTCTCTTCTCCTTCTGGGATGCCCATAATGCGTATGTGTGTTTTGTGTTGTCAGTTAAATCCCTGAATCCCTGCTGGATTTTTTCTATCTTTTTATCTATCTGTTCTACTATCTGTTTGATTTCAGATGTATTGTCTTCCACATCACTAATTCTTTCTTCTGTCTGTTCAAATCTGCTGTTATGTGAATCCAGCATCTTTTTGATTTCTTGGATTGTGCCATTGATCACCATCATATCTGTTATCTTTATGTATGTTTACAATTTCTTCAGTATGTTCTCCCAGTGTCTTCTTTTTTTTTTTTTTTTTTTTTTACCGGGAGGTCCCGGGGATCGAACCCGGGTCCCTCCATATGGGAGAAGGACGCCCAACCAGTTGAGCCACATCCGACCCCCCAGTGTCTTCTTAATATCCTTAATCTCTTCCTTCACTTCATTAAGTTGGTCCATGATATTTGTTTGGAAAGCTTTGCTTAGTTGTTCAATGTTCTGCATCTCTTCCTGGTTTTTAGTTTGTTCATTGGACTGGTTCATGTCTTCATGTTTCTCAGTGTGGTTTGTAATTTTTTGTTGCCCTTTAGTCCTCATTTTATCTTGATGGGTTTATTCAGTTGATTAGCTTCTCTCTCTGCTCTAGAGTTTTATTTAGCTGGTGGTTCTGTGTGTGTGTGTTAAGTTTTCTCTTTGACACTTTTTCTTCTTATTTTATTTCCTTGCTTCTTTCTGTGTTCCCTTGAAGGCAAAAGATTAGGGCCAAGGAATCCAAAGATGTGAGAAAGGAAGAAGGGTAATAGTAATTTTGATAAAAGTTAGAGGATGGGGCTGTATAAGACTTAGCGAAGCAAATATTTAACTCACGTAGTCAGTGTAGAGTAATAGGAAAAAAAGTGGAGTACCTACAATGGACTGGGAAACCAAATAGAGGAATACATATATAATGATTTAGAAGGCTAGAATGATGGGGAGGGAGAGAAAGAGTAAAGAAAGGGCTGAAAGGAAAAAGTTAATATTAATTAAAAAAAGAAGAAAACACAGAATAGATAGAATAGAAATTGACACCCTTAAGTTGTGGGGTAATAAAAAAGGTGGTATGTAAGAACCACAACAGAAAGCAGAAGGCAGAGAGATGAAGGAAGTAAAAGAGATCGCTTGTGGGAAAAAATCAATGTAGAAAGAGAATGTGAAATCACTGAAGAAAGAAGCACAGCAAAGAAGAGACAAGCTAGCAGCACCTAATTAAAAAAGAAAAAAAAGAAAAAAAAAAAAAAGAAAGAAGAAGGGGGCCAGGAAAGAGGAAAGAAAAGCAAGAGACAACAAATAAACAAAGAAAAACCAAACAACCACACAAGCAAGCAGTCAAACAAAGCTCCTTCTTGGGCCCTTGTGGAACCTCTCAGCCTGCTTGTATTCATCAATCAATTGTCCTGCAAGGTTCTATCTACAGGTTTTGAGGCAGATTTTAGCTATTAAACTAAATTAAAAAGAAAAATTCACTTTTTATTTTTTAAAGTGTCTGTCTTTTTTTGTGTGTGAAATAAGGGGACCAAAAGAAGTCCTCTTCTAGACCACCCCCTTCACTGAGGGGACCCTAACTAGGCTCATGGAAACTAATCAAGCACTTCCCACTTCCTGGCCTCCCCAGGGGAGTTGAAGCTCTGATGCTTGTCAGTGCAGAACGATAAAAGCAGCTGACTCCACCCCCTCTGGAGCCAAGCCTCATTGTCCCAGGCTGCTGGGTAAATCGGACTTCCTCAGTAGATTTTCCTCTCCCCTCAGCCTGGTGCTGCTTGAAGCTGCTTATCTACTCCCCAAAGTTATGAGGGGGTCCAGACAACCAAATTGACAGAAATAAAATCCCTCTCCACCTTCTGTCGCAACCCTCGCACTCTTGGAGAATGCTCCCTCTCACTGATTTCTGGTGGGGGTTGGGGCGTATCCCTGGGCAGCTAGGTAAATCAACTTCCTCAGCAGATTCGCCACTCCCCTCAGCCTGGCGCTGCTTCAAGCCAGCTATTTTGTTCCCCAAAACTGCAAGGGGTTCCAGGCAGCCAAATCCACAGAAAGGAAACCCCTCTCAACCCTTTGCCAGAACCCTCCCACTCTCAGAGAACGCTCCCTCTCACCAGGTTGCCAGCGGCAGTCAAGGCACAAACCACTCTTTTTCCCTGAGGGTGGGGCTCAGTCGTCTGTGTTAACCTCCACGGGCAGGATTAGAACTCACAAATCTCTCCCGAGCAATGTTAAGGTCCCTCTAGATAGATGTCCTCAAAGGTTCTCACTCCATGTGCCCACAGCACAGACCCCCAGGCAGGACCCTGTCCCCAATTGGCTATCCTCAGAGAGTGAGTCAGTAAGTGCCCTCCTAAACTGATGCCATCTTCCTTCTCTCATTATCTTTTAAAACAAGATTTAATTCCCTCTATCAACATAAGGAATCAGAGATTCTGTTAATATCAGAGTGAAGATTGATGCTCTTTTGTTTCAGTGAGGAAACCAATGTGTAGCTTTCTGGGAAGACACATGCCAGCAGGGAAGGCATGGCACAGTGCCTCTGGAGGCTTTGTGTGGTACTTAAGTAGAGTCCAGATGCTCATCTGTCAGGGACTATGGATAAAGAAATACCTCACCTTTTTATTCATTGAGAAAATAGTGCTAACTAGATCTAAAGCCTTACCTGCCTTTGCACCTGTCTTCTCAGAAATCCTCCTGTTTCAATGGAAGGGGTGTTTCTGCTTCTATCAAAAGCCAGCCCCTCTACTTTGTTCTAGATTCCATTCTCTCTCACCTTCAAGGCTTTTGCTATTTCAGTTGTCCTCCATTTCTCTGCATCCGTACTGAGCAAAACTTCTCAAAAGAAATGTTCACTTTCTCTACATTCTCATCTTTCATTCACATTTTCTAAGTTGGCTTCTACCTCATCATTCCATGTTGAACCCTTTACAATATTTGACACAGTTTACAACTCCTGCTTTCCGATACTACCTGGTGTTTGTTATCTTTTGTGTAACAAATCACTCCCAAATTTAGTGATTTCAGAAAACAGACATTTATTATCTCATACATTCTGAGAGTCAGGAATCTAGATATGGTTTAGCGGAGGGTTTAGCGGTGTGGTTGTGGCCAAGCATCTCTCCTGCGACTGGGGCTGTATCATTGAAGGCTTGCCTAGGGCTAGAGGATCCTCCGTCAAGAAGGCATCACATGCTATTGACTGGAGATCTCAGGGTCTTTCCACAGGGTTGCCTGACTGCCCTCAAGACATGGCAGCGGACATTCCTTAGAACAAGTGAGCTGGGAGAAAAAATGATAAGACAGAGCTGCAGTGCCTTTTTATTGCCTTGTTTCCAAAGTCACATAGCACCACTTCTGCTTTATTTATTAGAATTGTGTCACTAAGTCCAGCCCACACTCAAGGTAGGGGAATTATGCTCTACCTGAAGAGAAGAGTGTCAAAGAATCTGTGGACATGTTTTTAAAATCACCCAACCCTTGCCTCTTATTTTGGTTACATTAGTTTCTTCTGGATTTATTTCCTACTTTACTGATTGCTCTTCATCCATACAATGCTATTCTCCCCTTATGTCCTTGTCCTCAGAACCTTAATAGTTTATTAAGACTAATCCTGGTACCTTATCTCCTCTCTACTTCCTTCTTTCCCCTCTCCCCTTGTGCTTTCTCCTCCTTCTACTCTCTTCAAATGCTATCTATTTGACAGTATTCCCAAATTTCCATCTTTAGTCCTGGTCTCTTTAAATTTATGTATCTGCTTATTTCACCTTTCCACTTGGATATAATACAAACACTCAGATTTTACAGAGCTAAATCTTTTTTTTTTTTTTTAACATTTTTTTAACTTTATTTTGTACATTTAATAATTGAAAATATAAACAATTAAAAACTAAAAAGTAAACACAGATGAATAAATATATACATTTCTCATTTAAATGTAATGGATAAATATAATTTTTTTTTTGAATCAAACAATATATTACACAATATATTTGGTTCATAGTAACGCATTCATACAGTATTTGTCCTTTTGTGTCTGGCTTGCTTTACTCAACATAATGTCCTCCAGATTCATCCATTTTGACATATGCTTTATGACTTCATTTCTTCTTACAGCTGCATAATATTCCATTGTGTGAATAGACCACAGTTTGTTTATCCACTCATCTGTTGATGGACACCTGGGTTGTTTCGAACTTTTGGCAATGGTGAATAATGTGGCTATGAACATCGGTGTGCAGATGTCTGTTCGTGTCACTGCTCTCAGTTCTTCTGGGTACATACCCAGTAGTGGTATTGCAGGGTCACATGGCAAGTCTATATTCAACTTCTTTAGGAACTGCCAAACAGTCCTCCATAGTGGTTGTACCATCCTGCATTCCCACCAACAGTGAAGAAGTGTTCCTATCTCTCCACATCCTCTCCAACACTTGTAGTTCTCTGTCTTTTTAATAGTGGCTATTCTGATAGGTGTGAAATGATATCTCATTATAGTTTTGATTTGCATTTCCCTAATCATGAGTGATGTTGAGCATTTCTTCATGTGTTTTTTTTGCCATTTGTATTTCTTCTTCGGAGAAATGTCTATTCAAGTCTTTTGCCCATTTTTTAATTGGGTCATTTGTCTTTTTATTGTTGAGTTGTAACATCTCTTTATATATCCTGGATATTAAACGCTTATCAGATATGTGATTTCCAAATATTTTTTCCCATTGAGTTGGCTGCCTTTTCACCCTTCTGACAAAGTCCTATGAGGTACAAAAGCATTTAATTTTGAGGAGGTCCCATTTATCTACATTTTCTTTTGTTGCACATGCTTTGGGTGTAAGGTCCAAGAAACCACCACCTACTACAAGGTCTTGAAGATGTTTCCCTACATTTTCTTCTAGTAGTTTTATGGTCCAGGATTTTATATTTAGATCTTTGATCCATTTTGAGTTGATTCTTGTATAGGGGGTGAGATAGGGGTCCTCTTTCATTCTTTTGATTATAGATATCCAGTTCTCCCAACACCAATTGTTGAAGAGACTGTTTTTTCCCATTAGCGTGGGCTTGGTAGATTTGTCAAAAACCAGTTGACTGTATAGGTGAGGGTTTATTTCTGGATTCTCAATTCTATTCCACTGATCGATATGTCTATCTTTATGCCAGTACCATGCTGTTTTGACCACTGTAGCTTTGTACTATGTTCCAAGGTCAGGCAGTGAAATTCCTCCCACATTGCTCTTCTTTTTTAGAATACTTTTGGCTGTTCGGGTGCACTTACCCTTCCAATGAATTTGGTAATTGCCTTCTCTAATTCTGTAAAGTAAGCTGTTGGGATTTTGATTGGTATTGCATTGAATCTATAAATCAGTTTGGGCAAGACTGACATCTTCACGATATATATTCTTCCAATCCATGAACACGGAATGTCTTTCCATTTGTTTAGGTCTTTTAAAATTTCTTTTAGCATTGTTTTGTAGTTTTCTGCATAGAGGTCCTGTACTTCTTTGGTTAAATTAACTCCTAGGTATTTGAGTCTTTTTGTTGCTATTGAAAATGGAATTTTCCTCCTGATTTCCTCCTCAGATTTTTCAGTACTAGTGTACCAAAACATTACTGATTTTTTGCATGTACATCTTGTATCCTGCCACTTTGCTGAACTCATTTATTAGTTCAAATAGCTTTGTTGTGGATACTTCAGGATTTTCTAAATACAGGATCATGTCAACCACAAACAGTGAGAGTTTTACTTCCTCTTTTCCTATTTGGACGCCTTTAATTTTTTTGTCTTGTCTAATTGCCCTAGTTAGAACTTCTATTACAATGTTGAATAGCAATGGTGACAGTGGGCATCCTTGTCTTGTTCCTGATCTTGGGGAGAAAGCTTTCAACCTTTCCCCATTGAGTATGATGTTGGCTGTGGGTTATCCATATATGCCTTTTATCAGATTGAGGAATTTTCCTTTTATTCCTATCTTTTGAAGTATTTTTATCAAAAAAGGATGTTGGATTTTATCGAATGCCTTTTCTGCATCTATTGAGATGATCATGTGGTTTTTTTCCTTCAATTTGTTAATGTGGTGTATTACATTGATTGATTTTCTTATGTTGAACCAGCCTTGCATACCAGGAATAAATCCCACTTGGTCGTGATGTATAAGCCTTTTGATATGCTGTTGGATTCGATTTGCAAGTATTTTGTTGAGAATTTTTGCATCTATGTTCATGAGAGAGATTGGTCTGTAATTTTCTTTTCTTGTGGAATCTTTATCTGGCTTTGGTATTAGGGTGATGTTGGCTTCATAAAATGTGTTGGGTAATTTTCCCTCCTCTTCAATTTTTTGGAAGAGTTTAAACAGGATCGGTGTTAATTCTTTTAGAAATGCTTGGTAGAATTCACCTGTGAAGCCATCTGGTCCTGGACTTTTCTTTGCTGGGAGATTTTTGATGACGGATTCAATCTCCTTAATTGTGATTGGTTTGTTAAGTTCTTGTATTTCTTGTTGTGTCAGTGTAGTTTGGTTATGAGTTTCTAGAAATTTGTCCATTTCATCTAGGTTGTCTAGTTTGTTGGCATATAGTTTCTCATAATATTCTCTTATGATTCTTTTTATTTCTGTGAGGTCATTTGTAATATCTCCCCTTTCATTTCTGATTGTATTTATTTGCATCTTTTCTCTTTTTTTTCTTTGTTAGTCTAGCGAGGAGTTTGTCAATTTTATTTTATTGATCTTCTCAAAGAACCAGCTTTTGGTTTTGTTGATTTTCTCTACTGTTTTTCTGTTCTCATTTTCATTTATTTCTGCTCTAATCTTTATTATTTCTTTCCTTCTTTTTGCTTTGGGATTGGTTTGCTGTTCTTTTTCTAGTTTCTCAAGTTGTTCAGTTAAATCTTTGAGTTTTAAAAAACTTTCTTGTTTTTTAATATAGGCATTTAGGGCTATAAATTTCCCTCTCAAGACTGCCTTCGTTGTATCCCACAATGTTTTGATACGTTGTGTTTTCATTTTCATTTGTCTCAATATATTTACTGATTTCACTTGCAATTTCTTCTTTGACGCACTGAATATTTAGGAGTGTGTTGTTTAGTCTCCACACATTTGCAAATTTACTTTTTTCCAGTCTGTTATTGATTTCTAGTTTCATTCCATTATGATCTGAGAAGGTGCTTTGTATAATTTCAATCTTTTTATATTTATTGAGAGCTGTATTGTGACTTAACATGTGGTCTATCCTGGAGAAAGATCCATGGGTACTTGAGAAGAATGTAGAACCCGCTGTGTTTGGATGCAGTGTTCTGTATATGTCTGTTAGGTCTAACTTGTTTATCATATTGTTCAAGTTCTCTGTTTCCTTGTTGATCTTGTGTCTAGTTGTTCTATCTAATGATGTGAGAAGGGTGTTGAAGTCTCCAATGATTATTGTAGAAATGTCTATTTCTCCCTTCAGTTTTGCCAGAGTTTTGTCTCATATATTTTGGGGCACCCTGGTGTGTAGATATTTATGACCATTGTATCTTCCTGGAGGATCATCCCTTTTATTAATATATAATGGCCTTCTGCATCTCTTATCACTTTTTTGCATTTGAAGTCTGTTTTGTCTGATAGTAGTATAGCTACCCCTGCTCTTTTCTGTTTACTATTTGTGTGGAGTATCTTTTTCCAGCCTTTTACTTTCAGCCGGCTTGTATCCTTGGGTCTGAGGTGAGTTTCTTGTAAGCAGCATATGGATGGCTCATGTTTTTTTAATCCATTCTGTCAGCCTGTATC
>JAKSZT010046586.1:20900246-21005242 GCA_026826555.1 Tolypeutes matacus
TGGTTTCTGAAGAGAAATCTGCACTAAGTCTTACTGGATGTCCTTTGTACATGATTGTTTGCTTCTCTCTTGCTGCTCTGAGAATTTTCTCTTTATCTTTGACATTTGACATTCTGAGTAGTATGTGTCTTGGCATAGTTCTATTTGGATTTATTCTGATTGTTGTACGGCATGCTTTTTGGACATGTAAGTTCATTTCTTTTGTGAGAGTTGGGAAATTTTCAGCTATTATTTCCTCAAATACTCTTTCTGCCCCTTTTCCTTTCTCTTCCCCTTCTGGAACTCCCATGACACATATGTTGTTGCGTTTGTGTTGTTATTCAACTCTCTGAGCTCCTGCTCAATTTTTTCCATTCTTTTCTCTCTCTGTTCTTTTCTCTCTTCAATTTTAGCTGCTCTGTCTTTGGTATCACTCATTCTTTCTTTTATCATTTTGAGTCTGTTGTTGTATGCCTCAAATGTATTTTTGACTTCACCTATTGTGTCTTTCATTCCCATGAACACCGTTATTTTTCTGGTCAATATTTCAAATTCTTCTTTGCGTTCGCTCAATGACTTCTTTTTTTTTCTTTCTTTCTTTCTTTCTTTCTTTCTTTATTTTTTTCCTTTTTTAAGGATTTATTTATTTATTTACTTTTATCCATTTTTACACCCCTTCCCCCTCCCCCCCGTTTTTGCTGTTTCTGTGTCCATTCGCTGGGCAACTCTGTGTCCATTTTCTGCCCTCTCTTCTCATCCTTCTTCTCCTGTCTTCACTGGGATTCAATCCTTGGAATCTCTGATGTAGGAGAGAGGCATCCTGCCCGCGCAACCTTAGTTGCTGGTTTTTCGGTGCGTCTCATCTTGCCTCTCCCTTGTGTCACTCTCCTATTATGTCATCATCTTGCTGTGTGGCTCGCGGGAACTGGTGGTGCGCCCGCGCACAGGGCCTGGCGGCCCACGCACCTTCTATATATTTTTTAAATTTTTACCAGGAGGTCCCGGGGATCGAACCCAGGTCCCTCCATATGGGAGATGGACGCCAACCAGATATAGCCCCCTGCTATATCTCTCAAGGCCGACCAGAGATACCTAGAGTTACAGTCTTTTCCCATACAGGATGGACATATAATAAATCAGGCTTAGTTTATCACCAGCATTCTAAAAACCAGACCTAGGAAGGAAAACGAGGTCTGGGGACACTTGCATGGTTTCTAATATAGCGAATGTTTAGCCCACCCTGATTATCACAGAATCAGGACAGTGAGAATATTCGCATGCTCAATGACTTCTTGATGTCATTTATCTCTTTACCTATATTTTCTTTCATCTCATTGATTTGATTTTGGAAATTTGTGCTCATCTCACTGATTAGTTCTCTCAAATTCTGTATCTCTTCTGGGACTTTGCTGTATTCCTTTTCTTGGGCCATGTCTTCTATTTTCTTAGTATGACTCGTAATTTTTTGCTGGTGCTTATGCATCTGATTAGGTTGTATTTTACTTAGATGCTCTACCGCTTTCTCTTTTATGGGGTTTTAGTGGCAGGGCGCTGTGAGTTACCACAGCTCTTTGATTTTTCGCTCAACCTTGATTGTTACGATTGTTCTGCTGTTGCTCAAAACTAGGCACTGTACCCAGTAATTGGTTGTAGGGTCGTTTCCTAGGGCCTTGGGCAGGGAGGCTATAGAGGCCAGGAAAAGCCTCTCTTACTTACTAATTTTCTTATGTGCACTACCTTGGTCTGCCAGGAGATGGCGCTTGTTGGCAGCTCTCAATTCAATGTCTGGTTGGAGAGTATTTGTTGTGACAATTGATCACCAGATCAATGTGATAGAGCTTCCTGTCTGGCGGCTAAGAGCCTTGTAATTCGAACTTTCTGAGACAGTTCTCCAGACTTCTCTCATAGTGCCCCCCTTTTCCCAGCTAGGAAATATTTCCACTCCCTTCTGAATCCTCAACAATCAGTCCCTGTTAGTAGAGGAGGAGATTGGGAGGTTTGTATATCTTTAGCCCCTTGCAGGCTCCAAGGCAAACAATGGCACAGCCCCACCCAGCCTGGAAGGGCTCTCTGGACATGGCAGACCAAACCTGGGTGTCAAAAGCAGGGTCAGCCCCAGGCTCTCTCTCCCCTCTCCTGTGGAGTCCTCAACAATTAGTCCTGGCTAGAAGAGAGGGAGGTTGCGAGGGTCAGATTTCTCCAGTCCTTCCTAGGCTCCCAGGGCAAACTGCTGTGTGGAAGGGTCCGTGGGGCTCCGCAGCCCAAATTTACAGGTCAGAACATGAGTCAGCCTAAGGCTGTGTCCCTCTCTCTCCCCTTTTTGGAGTGGTAGATCCCTGGAGCCCCCTTTGTCTGTGGTCACAGCCCAGAGGCCCAAGAATTCTAAAGAGTATGGGGGATGGTGCCGGCAGCAGCAGAAGCTGCTACTTCCCACTCATGGTTCTGGCATCGTGATTTCCCTCTTCTGAACCTCTCTCCTCTGGGTGGTGTGCAGCCTTCACTGCTGTCCTAAACCCTAGAAGATCTTTTTCAGGGCTGTTTCAGCCTGTCCTCTAGCTATTTTTCTGGAGAAGAGATTCCCTTGTCTTACTAGTCCGCCATCTTCCCGGAAGTCCTCCACAGAGCTAAATCTTAACTCTTGGTCTTCAAAACCTGATATGCCTTTAGTTTTCTCAGTCTCTATAAATATAGCACCTCCACCTCTGTTGCTGAAACCAGAAACCTGAGGACCATTTTTTAATCCTTTTTCCTAATCACTACTGCACATCTCTGTTCTTCCATTTTGGAAACTTTTATTGTATTATTTATCCTCCTTCTTCACTTCCTTCTCTTCTTTCTTCCCTTCATCCCCCCCCCTTCTCCTCCTCAAGCAACAAAGAAAAAAAAATCATGAACAAAATTATTTTTCTCATATTTGCTTTCTCTTTCTGATTTTATCCTAATGCTTCATTTTATTACTTGCTTTTTCATGGTTTACATATAATTTTTATCCCACATTCTCTCCTTTTGGTTTAAATGAAAAATATAATTTATTGTCTCACATGGTTAAAAATGACACGGGAAGTGGCCAGCTCAATAGCTCCAGTGTGAGTCTCTCTTTCTCTCCATCCCTCACCTCTGCTTTTCTCTATTCGGTTCCAATTTGGGTAGGACTTTTGCACCGTGTAGGCTTAATCAACCCAGCTTTGTGAAAAGCAGTTTTCTTTCTATTCCTTATTGCATTATGATCCTTCTAGATTCACTTACATTTTAAAAATATCATTGATAAATTTTGCTGAGAGACTGAATGTCTTTATAGTTTAGTTGAGTCAGTTATAGATTGACTGCTATATTCTCAGCCCTTTGAAAATATTATTCTACTCGCTTCTACCTTCTATTATTGATGCTAAGAAGTCAGCTGTCAATCTTTCATTTCTTTGTTGATAATCTCTCTTTTCTCTTTGGCTGCCTTTAGTATCTTTGCCTTTGTTTTTCTGCATTTATATGGTGATGAGGGATGAGAATGGAAAGATAGTGGTGAGCCAGCAGGCATAAGGTCAGGCTAGACGGGGTACAAAGGGCAACGCTAAATCTTTTCCCAGGATGAGTCATGTGGAACTCTTTGATCTTAAAAGTGAAGGGCTTAAAATTTCTGAGCTGATGGAATGAACTATGGGAGGTGATTTAAATAAAAGTTTAGCTTGATAGAAAATGAGTGATTAAAATTTTATCATTTTTTGAGCATCATATTTAGGACATTAGAGAAATCAGCACAGTGCATGTTTTCTTTTAATTGCTTTGCTTAAACTTATATTGTTTATCTACTTGACTCTAATTTGTATTATTTTTGCAAGGGATATACCTTTAATCCTTGGAATTCTTAAGGACGGAAGTGGTTCATAAATAGACTTTGGTATTGAGTATACTCCTCAGGTACTGAATTATTTGTCCTAAAAATACTTTATATTTTAGATACTGGAGTTTTAGAAACTCATTTCATCCATTTCCCCCTAGTACAAAGCATTACTGGAAGATTCCTTGCTTAAATATCTGTAGAAAATTATTCCCTGATGTCCATAATTTTCAATAGACCATAAATCTTTCAAAGTTCTCTAAGAGCTAACTTAATCTTTTTTTCAGTTGCAATATCACCTCTCAACTGTCATCAGTAAAAACAATCATGTTCATGTCATTCCTATATTAGCCCTTTATCTATTTAAAGAAAATTATTAAGTTTCCCTGGAGGAGCCTTTTCTTTTCTAGGTTAAAAAAGTCCAATTAAAAAATATTTTCCTCATGGGGAAATGTTTCCTAATCATTTTCATTGTTCTTTCCTGGACCCTCTCCAAATTCTAGGCATCACACTTCAGTTGTTTGGCAATTAATAAAAACTTGACTAGTGCTGAGTGGGAAGGGAGGCTGACCCATGGTTCTTATTTCCGTGACTAATTACAGATCTTTGCTATCATGCAGAGCCTATTTCCAATGAGAAATAATCTAGATTCAAGCAGTCAAAATTTCCTTTATTTCTTCAGAGCCTCAAAAACACTCCCACTAGATCAGCTCAACAATTCAGCACTAAAACTATGATTATTTCTCATGGGAAGTCTGAGAGATTTTGCCAATGAAAGTGAGCACCTTCTTTTAGGTTGATTTCCGGGTCATCCTTGAAAGCATTGCAATGCTTAAGCTGAAGTTTTATATACCTTTCAGATACTTAGATTTGTCTTTGCTTACTTGTTTTAGCTCCTGTCTATTCTGTCTTCCTTTTGTCTGAAGCCAAAGCCTCATGGTTAGGGCCTCTTTGTCTAGGACACACATGACATATTCTCAGTTTCAGTGACACACCAAGTCACTGAAAGCTTTGCACAGCAATTATAGTATTTCATTTCTTAACATCCTGAGCAGTGGATCTGGTGAAATTTGTGATTCTTCTTAAATATTCAGGTCCTGGACAACCTGGAGGGCAGAATGCTCTATAACACCCTTTCCTCAGAAGAGGCCTCTGCATTGCCTAAGTTAATTCTGTTCCCTCTGCACTCAATGTGTTTTCCCCACAGAACATTGATCACTTCAGTTCCTTAAGGCCTCTGAGAATTGGGCATGAATACAATTTCATTAGCCCTGATCAACAAATGCATTCTCTATAATGATGACTTTAAAAAATTGAACCACATTAATGAAAATAGTATGCTAACACTTATCACTAGATTTAATCGAAAAAAAATATCGACCCTATTAGCTTAATTTCAAAATTAATAAATGCCCCTATATCCAGCAATGGCATAGTCCTCAATCTCCTCTAAGGGTTAAATTCCTTGCTGTAAACTCTGCTCTGAGTTACTGCTGTTTTAGCATCTTTGTATTTCTGGAACTCCATGTCTGACACTGCTGGAGAGATTATCTGCAAACAGCTGGTAAAGAACATCTGCCTTATAATTTGAACAACTTTTTTTGATGAGCTGAAGTTCTTCATTTTAGATAAAAGCGTTATTATTGGTCTTTGGAATAATTTGTCTGTTAGCAGAAGCTCATTGTTGTTGAGGGAGAAATGAGGACAGGATATATGTATCATGGTAGGATTTACTTTCTTCATCCCATTTTAAGTCTCATTTTCTCCTATGGCAGGGAGCTAGAATGTGTCAAAGACCTAATAAGTGCCTGAATTTTCAATAGACTATGTCATTTCATCCACAGGATATCTTGTAAGGAGTAAGTATTTTTTTTTCTTTCTTTTTTTTTTACATGAAGAAATGGATATTCGGGAAAGCTAGGCAATTTGTTCAAGAAGACATTTGAACAAATTGAAGATTCAAAAAGAGAAACTTCTAGACCAAAGTCCTGTTAATTTTTCTGAATTAAGTCAGAGCTAGAAAGGACCTTATTGAGGTATGATCTAAATAGGTTCACTTCTAACATTTGGGGAGTCTAGGGCAAGAATACAAGTGGAGGCCTATATACCATTTGTCTAAATATTTAGCAGTTATACGTCAAGCCAACACACTGTAAGTAAAATATGCTGTTCTCCTACCTTGACAAGGCTACCTTCACAACAACTTGAAAGGCCAAAATTGAATCTGGAATTCTTGGACTGCTCAGAGTTCAAGGCCAGCATGTGGTGGCTTTGGGAATGGGTCTGAAGCCCTCTCTCTCTTCCCTCAGCCCTGCCCTGCAAGGGGCCTTGCATGGACACGTGGACTTACCAGTGCATATGTCCAAATGCCATCCATATTCCCTGATAACAGCATCCCTTGGCCACCTGTCTCTTGGCCACCCTTCAGCTGAAGGTTGCACATGATTGGGATGTAGTCCTCCCCTGGGAGACTGACCCAAGAGAAAAGTCTGCACTGGCCCTGCAAGTAAGCTTATAGCCATTTTGGCAGTAATTTTGAGGATCCCAGGGGTCTGAATGACTAGAAAGTGAGGGCTGTTGTCTTCAGATAGGTAAGATTCCTTGGCTTTGGTTATGATCACCTACCCCAAGGGAGCTGGGGAATATGCCCAAAGGAGATCCAAAATAGGGCTCAGGGCAAGGCTTCTATTGCCCAGGTCTAAAGATGGAACTGGATCGAGATAATTCACTTGACAGATAAGAAAATGGATTAAAGAGAGGTAGTGATTTGCTCAGAGTCACATGGCTGGTTAGTGGTTGAACAAGGACATCCTGATTCCCAGCACTTTTCATATGGAGGCTGGGTTGTTCTAACATGCATTTCTATAAATCCACCCCAGGAATGACATCACAATCCTTTTCACCAAAGAGCTAAGAAACCTGACCTTGAGTATCATTTCTACTTGAAGTCAAAACCAAGTCAGGTGTTCTTGAATGAACAAACAACCACTTATTGTTTTAGGTGACATTGCAAAGCAATCAATATCTCAGGAGATTTCTAAAGGCTAATTGGAAACTTTTGGGGGTATCAATCACAGAACAATTCACAATAATCTCCAAATTACTTCCTATAGAGGTCAGTTTATTGATGTACTGTCTGTGTCAACTGGCTCACCAAGAATCTGCAATTAGAAACAATCAAGATAAACTTAGTTGTAACAACTGGCAGATGTTTTCAATGATTTGCATATGAATTTGCCACCAGCTTTAGAAACCCAGCTTATTAAGGTTGAGATTATTATTTCATACATTTCCCCCTTTTGTTGGAATGTGCTGAAGGAAGCCTTGTGTTTATTAAAATGTCATGTCATAAGTGCCTTCCAGTATTAGGTTTTTATTTGTATAGTTAATTCCTGATATTATGTGATCACATTTATAAATATCTCTATAGCTATCTTAAAAGTCTGAATAGCACATTTCTTATAATGTACTTTTGAAACGCTATCTACTTTGATTCTTACCCAAGCCCTGTGAGGTGTTATGATTCCAGTTTTTTTCAGGTGATATTATGGAGTGAATTGAGTCCTCCCAAAACACAGGTTCAAGTCCTATCCCCTGGTCCTGTGAATGTGAACATTATCTATTAACAGGATCTTTGAAGATATTGTTAGTTAAGTGGAGGCCAGATTGGATTAGGGCGGGGCCCATAGTCTAATATGACAAGTATCATTATAAGCAAGCAGAGGATATTTGGACACTGTTATTAAGATAGAAATAGCCAGAGGGATGAGATAATAAATTTCTGTGGCTTAAGCAAACTAGGCTCTGATGCTTCATGACAGCAGACCTGGCAAAATAAGACAGAAGGGGACAATGAAGTTGTGAGAGGTGACCCATGTGACCGGCAGGTCCAGAGCTGGACCCTGAACCCAAGTTCCTCAGACTGCAAGTCCCACACACTTTCCATATTGTGCCACGGTTCTTCTCACTCAGTGGAAACCCCTTAGCAGATCTTAAATCTCAGGGTGGCTTTACATTCCGGCATTCTTGTGAATGCCCCCTGAACCAGCCTGATGCTGAGGTTTAACGTGTGCTGGGAAGACTCTCACCTGAAACACATTATTTCCTGTCATCCTATTAAAAGGCTTGAAATTCTACCACATGAACAACATCCTTTTAGATTGTTAGCAAATAGGCTGAAGAGGAAGGATCAAATACATAAACTAAGGGTTGGCAAACTGTCCTGTGAGCCAAATTTTGCCTGCTGCCTATTTCTGTCAATACAGTTTTATTGGAACACAGCTATGCCCATTTGTTTACATTTGTCTGTGCCTGCATTAGCAGTACAACAACAGAATTGAGTAGTCGTGACAGAGACAGTATGGCCCAAAGAGCCTCAAACTTTTACTATCTGGCCCTTTAGCAAAAAAGCAGTTTCCACTCCTGATATAAATGATTAAAATTTTTAATATAGTCTTTTCCTAAAAGTACTACAGAAAATTGTTTACTATAAAAGAGGCCATACCTTCAAGTAGTCGTCTTGCTTTAAACTGTGTCCCTTTATTTACTGTAGTGTTGACAGCTGAGTGATGTCATAACACTAGCAACTTGATATGTTTCAAGGGGGAGAATTAATAAATAACTGAAGTGATGAAAATGTGGTCCAGCAATACTCCCAACAATTATTCTTTTTCTCACTTGTCCCCTATTTCACCCTCTGCTTCTTGTCCCTAGATTTCTGACAGTGTTGTTTATGAAAAGAGCAAGCCACACATCAGGCATGGATAAGTTCAGAGAAAGCTTTCCCTATCTTAAAAACAGATAAAAATTTGCTCCATTTATTACATAGTGAGATATAAGATACACAATAGACATGTATTATTTTAATTAAAATTAAATATTATTAGTGTGCATTTTATTCCATTATTAATTGACTTCTGATTTTTAAAAATACTCCAGAACTCATTTGGATTTTGTAATTAGGAAACAGTTTTCTCCTTCAAAAAATAGCAGTGATCTACTATCATAAATTTACTCTCATTTACGTCACAGCAAGAACTTTAAGGACCAAATGACTTTCCTCTGTGATAGCTGGTTGAGATGAGAGGTCTGTAGGAGTTGGGTATGAGATTGGGTGTGTGCATGTGTGGGTATATGTGTAAATTAGTCAGCTAAAGGGGTGCTGAGGCAAAGTACCGGAAATCTGTTGGCTTTTATAAAGGGTATTTATGGGGTAGAAGCTTACAGTTACCAGGCCATAAAGCATAAATTACTTCCCTCACCCAAGTCTGTTGCTGTGTTGGAGCAACATGACTGCTGACATCTGTAAGGGTTCAGCCTCTTAAGTCTCCATGGGCTCAGCTTCTTCTTTTCTCAGCTGTAGGCTGATATATACAGCTTGTCTCTCTCACTGGGGCTAGTTTCTCTCCAGGCTCTGCACGTTCTACAAGGCCAGCTGTAAACTATCAAGCAAATGACTTGTCTCTCTTTCCAGGGCCTCTGCTGTGTCTAATGGAGCTGTCTCTCTTTCCTCACATACCTGCTTCTCTGTGTATTTACTTCCTGGGGCTCCAGCATCAAAACTCCAACTCTTTCCTGTGCTATGTCATTTTCTCTGTGAGTCCCTGTCCACCAAGGGGTGGGGACTTGATGTCCTACTGACATGGCTCAATCAAAGCCTTAATCAAAATTATTTTTATTTTTTTTATTTTTTTTTACCGGGAGGTACCGGGGATCGAACCCCGGTCTCTCCATATGGTAGACGGACACCGAACCTTTTGAGCCACATCCGTTTCCCATTAATCAAAATTTAATCAAGTAGGGAAACGGATGTGGCTCAAGAGGTTCGGCGTCCGTCTACCATATGGAGAGACCAGGGTTCGATCCCCAGTACCTCCTCCCAGTAAAAAAAAAAAAATTTAATCAAGTAAAAGTGAAACCTCTCAATTTAATACAATCTAATATGTCTGGAGGGACAGATCAGTTTACAAACATAATCCAATATCTAGTTTTGGAATTTATAAACAATGCCAAACTGCTACACTCTGTGTATGCATAATGTAAGAGATGATTTTGGAATTTGGGGCACAGGAAAAAAGAGAAGGGAATTGAGGCGGGTGGAAGAAGGAAATGAATGTTGCTGTGTACAAACTACTTATTTGGGAAGCTCAACAGTAATTGAAAGGGGGAGAAATAGGATACAATTGAAAAGGGGCAGCAATATTAAGCAGTTCTCACTATCCACCCCCCACTTGACCAGAGATACTTGTGCATATATGAGAGCAGAACACGAAGAAACCTTGTTTCTCTCTAGGCTGGTGATGAGGACTGGGCAGGAAAAGTCAACTTTAGTTTTCTCTTCCTCAGCTGCCTTTTAATAATATTAAAATCCCCTTATCTAGAGGAAGTAAGAAGTTTACAACCTGGAGAACAAAGAGTAAAACTCCCAAAAGGCTTACTTAAGGATAAAGCCCTTTTTGTGTTAGGTTCTTTGATTCTTAAAATGTGAAAGGTAGGGGTTAACTCCATTTTAGGGATGCACAAATTAGAACTCAAAGGGAAAAGTGATTTGTCCAAAGTCACCCAAATGGTAAATGCTGTCAGTTTCTTTCAAAGACAAAGCTCTGTATCTAGGGCTGGCTTCATAGGTGTGTGACCTGTGCAATCATGCAGGGCTCTGCTCTTAGAAAGGGTCCTTGGTTTGGTTCAATGATCCTCTGTCACCATCTTGAATTTCCTAATAATTTTTGAACAAGGTGCCCCACATTGTCATTTTGTACTGGGTCTTGCAAATTATGTAGCTCATCCTGCCTGCATCTGGCAAGTGAATGTCCAGAGGACCACCTGCCTTCCAGGATGGCACCTTGTAGTTCAGTCAAGTCCTATATCCCTGTTAGTTACCATTACTGTCATAGGTACAAATTCTTCTGACTCCACACATAGGCATGGTCTGCTCTTTTATCTGTGACCTCCTCAATCTATACCCTCTCTCTCCCTTTTCTCTAACAGTCAATTGTATCAGTTAATCATTGCCACAATATGCTGTACAACAGACAATCACAAAACCTCAGCATCACCCAAAAGTAAGTTTACTGCTCATGAATCTGTGGTCAGCAGCCGCTAGCTAGGTGGCTCTGCTGATCTTGGCTGGGCTCGCTTACTTCTCTGAGGTTGTGTTGGCTGAGATAATGGGGTGGCTATGAGGCAAAGACAAAGGTACATAGCATAGGCAGGAACAGGCAAGGCTTTTGAAGCTTGGGCTCAAATATGGCACACTCTCTTCTTTCTCATTCAATTAGCTAAGTCCAGATTCAAGGCATGGGTGAATAAATTGCACAATTTTAATGAGATGACTGCAATTTCACATGGCACAGGGTGTGAATTCAGAGAGGGGTGAAGAATTGGGTCTATTAATTCCACTACAGTCCCCAAGTCCAGTAGATTCTACTTCCTCTCTATTCCTGTTGTTTCTTCTTAGTTACAGCTCCATCTGCCTGACCTAGATGTATCATGATTCTTCCAACTTGCATTCTCCATGTCTCACAGCCACCAAGCACATGTTTCTGATTAACCTTCATTATGATTGAGCTCCAGTCATATGGATACCACAATTAAAAATATTCAGTGCTACTTAAAAAAATTCCCTCAGATTGATTTTCTAGAACTCTATCTTTGACTATACAACACTTTTCCAGGTTTATCTCTCCCTCCTCTGGTTTCTTAACCTACAGCCTAAAGGTAAATTACTCCCCACTATTTAATCTTTCCTCATTTTTTCCTCTTTATGAACCTTTGTTCAAGCTTTGTTTTCAGATACTCTTTTACCCCTGACTCTGCTTGTAAATATTGTATTCCTCCTTCAAAGTGCTGCTCTCTTTTTTTTATGAAACTGGTTCAGATTTCTCTCCCCCACTGGCTTACTCTCTCTTCTGAAAAGTCATGATTCTCCTGTTTTCATCAGCACTTGGCCCGTTTTACCTTGAGTTATAGGGCATTTATTTGGGTGATGACAGATACTCCCAACAGATTTAAGTTCCTTCAGGATGAACTGTGGTTGTTTGACGTCTATGTGTTCCTAGCACAGTACCTGCGGCAGAGTGGGCACTCAAAAGAGATCAGCTGAAGGGAAAAATCCTTGAATGAATTTGGCTAAGAAAGAGGATGCCACAGCCCCCAAGGAGTATTTTGAGGTTTCAGAATGGCTGCTTCCATCTTCTCTTGTTCTAATGGAAAAGGGCCTTTTCCATTTATTTCCATTATAAAGGATTGACATTAGCAAACAGCTGAAGCCAGCAGACCTGATGTTGTAGTGCTCTCTTTTCTTTCTCAACCAAAACCCTTCCTTTTGTTGCCTGGTTTATGTTGCTAAGCTGGTTTCCTTTCCTAAAGGGACCCCTGACTCTGGTGAGAATGACATGACTTTTAGTGACTGCCTGTACAGTGGTGGGTGGCTTTCATTTTTCCTGAGGCTTGTGGTATAGAACAGTGGTGGGATCCAGCATACAGCATCTCCCTTATCCCCAACCCCCTATTGGCCTCTGTATGTTAGATGGCTTTCTTCTCTGATTCTTCTCCCCACCTACCTCTCTGACAAGGAGACTGTCTTCCTCTGTCCTGGCTTTTCCTTTCTCCGTGGGACTTTACCTCTTCAGAGTATACTCACCTCTATGAAAGCACTGAATTTGAGATTGAGCTCAGTGATGCTTCCTGGAAAACCGTGTTTTCTGAAGAAATCCAGTGAAATGGGTCAGTTTTATCAGATTGTTCTCTTCATCTTCAGAGTCCTGCTTTGCCTACTTTCGTCTTTCTTAACATCATCTCCCTCTGTGTGATGGGTCATTCCAGACCCAGGCCTGGTGCTCTCAGCCTCATGCTCAGATCTGTTTAATTTGTTAAATAAATCTAGATTGCATGGGTTACATTTAATTGGTCTTTGGCCCATTTTTATTTCTTTTTGAGTAGGAACCATTGAGCTCATGTTTATTCCCACCCCCCCACCCCTAGATGGCTTCCTCGGTCTGTTTGCTCATTGTTTTTTGCTTGCTGTCTGCTTGCTGTCCTTTTTTTTTTTTTTTAGTAGGCACTGGGAACTGAATCAGGGTCCTGTTATATGGTAGGCAGGCACTCAACTGCTTGAGCCACATCTACTACCCTCATGTTTATTTTATGGTTAATTTTCTTTTCATTGAAAATTTGAGTGCTTTCCAAGCATGCAACAGATTTGCTATCTCTTTCTAATTGGAGTCTGTATCCTATTTTGCCACTTAGTTTTTCAAGAACTATTTTAATTGGAATCAGCTGGAATTTATGGCCATGATTTTCTATTTAGTTTTCTTATTTCCTGCTTTGTAAGAAATGTAAGATGAGAGAGGTGATCATTTCTGTGGTGTGGAACCTTCTGAAATTACATTATTCTTTTGAGTTTCTTATCTGTGCTAAATTGGAAGAGGCTTTTATTGATTAGCTCTCAGTATTTTTATTTTTTTTGGAGACATATTTCTAAAGGCAAACCAATGCTTGTCAGTTAATGAATAGATTTTTACATGGCTTCTGGGAATGTAGGCTTGGACTTAGAGAGTGAAGATTATATTTGGTTCCTGGTTAATTTCTTTTATTTTCTAGAGAGGATAGACTTATAAGAAGATAAGATTATTTTCTCCAGAACTCTCTCTTCTCTTCTACTTCTCTCTAAAATCATGAGGCAGTGTTCTGTACAGTGAAGAGGGTAGGTGCTGGAGTTAGAGTCTCTTTGTTCAAATTCCGGCATCAACATTTACTAAGTATAGAGCCTTGGGAAATATATCTAAATCTATGCCTCAGTTTGCTCATGTCTAAAATAGGTGTTGGTGTGTGAATCAAGTGTGATAATATACACAAAGCTCTTGGCGTAGGGCTGGACACATTAAAGTATTATTAATGCTATTATTCTTATTATTGCCAATATTGTTTTGCTCCTTGCTTCAATTTTGCCCATATTTTCATATGAGCAAAAATCATAGTTAAGATTTTGGTCATGTGACAATAGGGTAGAAATGTTATTGGTAGGGGGGCGGCTGTGGCTCAATCAGTAGGGCTCCCGTTTGCCATGTGGGAGGCCCCGGGTTCGGTTCCCGGGGCCTCCTGGTGAAGGCGGGCCCGCCCGCAAGGCGTGGTTAGCTGACCCAGCGAGCACAGGCAGCAAGGGGGGGATAAATGAATAAATAAATAAAATCTTTAAAAAAAAAAAAATGCTATTGGTAAAACTATGTAGAAATCGTCTCATAAAAAGTTAGCAATATTCTTGGATAGCATTGAATAAGGTGTTACACTTTTTTTTTTTTCCCCATTATGCTCACAATTTTATTTACAAAATATTTAAGAGGGGTGTAGTATATTCACAAAGCAAATACCCATTGAGTGCTAGGAAACTATTCTTCATGAACAGCCTTTCTTTTTTTTCAAGGACAGTCAAAGCATGATACGTTTAAAATGAAGAGTCTTTACTGGTTTTTTTTTTTTTTTTTTCGTGATTCACTAAGGAATGCCAAACATTGTTTTCAACCTGAAGTTATAAAGCAAAAGGTCAATATTTTTATGACTGGCTATATTAGAAATGCTCCTATGATTAGTTATGATTTTTAAATGTCATTAATAACTCTTTGAAATTATGATTTAATGGCCACACAATTTTCCATTTTTATGGAGGAAGCATACTGTTTTCTATAGTCGGCCAATTCCCCAAATTAGGCTCTTTTCTCAGTCTCAGGGTTCTTTCTGAAGTAAGACATTATTATCAGTCACTTTTGTAGGTGATTTAGGACAAGTCACTGTTCTAGGTACAGCAGAGGAGAAGACAGAGACCTTGTCCTTAGTGCTGTACAGCAATCTGGGAAATAGGATGTTCATGATCAGAAAAAATGTGTCTAACTCACTGCTCTTCTAATAATTTGGAGAAGAGAGAAACATAGAGGAGCAGAGGAAAAAAACCTTGCCTTTCAGGGGTTTTGGGTTTCCAAGAGAAGTGGAGTAGGCAATTGACCACTTTGATAAAGACTGTACAAATCTTTGTGAGACGAATCCCATTTCTTATTAAATATTGAATTTTTAATGGAGTGCTACATTTGAGTCTATTACTGAAACACACCTCCCCCGACTTCTACACTTTAAAACCGATCAAGTGGAAAAACCATCAGATTGGGTTTTCATCTCTAGAGAAGAGAGGATTTTCCAAAAATAACTATCGGCTGTGTGATGCCATTTTTCTCTGGCAAGCAGCTGAAATGGGTTTCTAACCTACTCTTTTCTCTATTTTTGGTTAAGAACTCAGGAAAAGTACAAATACAAGCACAACTAGGAAAGAATTGGAAGGTTTAAGGGGCTTTGGGGTCTCAAGTATCCAGTAAGGAAGTTGATTGTCTTTTGGTTAAGGGATTGTATATATAAGAACATGCCTCTTCTCTCTTTTATAGTCTCTGAAATAATTGTTTCGTGTCCCAGCAGTTCCCCCCTCCTCCCTGCTTCACAACATTCAGGAAAAACCTGCTTCGTATTCAGATTCTCTTCCTCAGCATTTTGTTAGCAGGATGGTTGTCTTTAACCTGGAGTACTACAGTAAATCTGAAGAAAGCAAGCAAAAGAAATGCTTATTGTACTCTGAGGCTCCCAATGACCTTGAAAATCACCGACAGGTAAGAGAAAAAGGCTATCAAGCTGAAAGGAAAATGTCTGTGCACCAAAGTCTGTCTACTCCTTCTTCCATAGTAATGGGATATGATACCTCCCTAGGCTTTCTTGCAATTAGGCTGGTCATGTGATAAAGCCTTTTCTAATGGAATGGGAGTGGAAGTGATATTGCCACTTATAGGCCTGGCCGACAAAAAACCAGTGACATTTGCTAGAACAGTCTTCTTCCAAGTAAGTAAAATCTATATCCCTACCATTGCTCTCTGCTAATCCTAGTTTATTTCCCTAAAGTAAATACAATAAGCCTAACCTGTTCTTCAACATGCCTCTTTAGGATCCCTTGTAGCTGTGTAAGTCTGTGATTTTATAACTGTGGTGAAATTGACTCTGGAATTAAGGGCATCCAAGTTGATATTTGTAGTGACTTGATTATATATCTATGGGAGGCAGAGAGGTGTAGGGTTAAGAGTTTAGACTTTGGAGTCACATTACTCAGGTATGATTCTGCCATCATGGATTTCTGGCTCTGTGGCCTTGGGAAAATATTTAAACTTTTTGAGTCTCAGTTTCCACACCAGTAAAATGGGATAATAAATAGTACCTCATAGGGTTGTTGTGAGGATTAAATGAATTAATACACGCAAAAGCCATGAAAGAGTGCCCTCATGTAAAAAGCACTCAAATGTTAGCTATTGCTATTAATACTTGTAATTAAAACAGCCCAACAAACCAGGAAATCAATGATTAAATCAACCACTTCCCTACGTACCTATATTCAACTTACCATATTTAATGATCAGTGACTTTTGCCCATCATTCCCCTTCTCTATTACAGGACCTGGAACAAAGTTTGTATCATTTACGATTGGGACTTAACTTTTAGTGTGCCACTCTGATGTGAATATAATGAAAAGATGAAGGAGCACTGGCAGATAAATAGGTTTCTAGATAGTAAAATATGGGCCAAAGGGAAGTTGCTTAAAACTAATTATAATTCCAACTTCATTAGTGTCTATTAATTGCCAGGCTTCAGGATTTGGGGCGGATACAGTTTGCAGGGAGAGCTTCTGCCTCCCTAGGTCTTGGCCCCACATGTCTCCATGGAGGAGGGGGGATTCTGAAAAATGACCCAGTGAACACATTTCAGGGCACAGGAATGTAGCTGTTATTGGCCCATCATTTTCAGGCCTCCTAGAAAAGGAAAGCATAACTCTGAAGACCTAAAGTTGTACACACCAGAAATCCCCTTAAGGATTTTTGTGCAATATGAGATACAAGGTTTGCATAACAATGACTGAAGTTAATTTGAAAAAAAAAAATACAGCCATTTCACTGTAAAGACCTATTTTTATTACGAGACAAGGAAATCTCAAGGTATAGGCTTGGGTCTGGGGATCTTTGGCCTTCTTTCTGCATTATCTCCTATCATCTGAATGAAAAAGGCCCTAAGGGCTAGTTCTACTTTTGTTTCACCGGTGTCTCTGCAGTGAAAGACTAACAATGATTAAGAGTGTGGCTTTACTACTTTATTACTTAACAATTATGTGAACTTAGGTATGTTAGTCAACTCTTGAGGCTTTGGTTTCCTTGTCTCAAAAATAGGGTAGTCAATGGGTCCCTCTTATTGGGTTGTTATGAGGACTAAATGTGCTAAGCATGTTCAGTGCCTGACACAGAGTTTAGTAGATGGTTGATTTTATTGTACGTGCTAGTAGGGTATGCTTTCAGAATTTTATTGCTATACCATGGTTTCTTTCAGCATGCTAGTCTCATATACCCAGAAAATTTTACCTTGGGATCTTGAGAGTGGATTCTGAATGTTCTAATCTACTCACCGAGGTTCAACAAGGTATTAATTGGTGTTTTCAGGAATGGTGCTCGAGGCACAACAAAATAAATTGAAAGCCTGGAGAGCTGCACATCTCAAAGTCTGTGCATATGCTTCATATCCAAAAGAACACAAAGCAAGAGATGGAATTCCTAAGTTACTAGACTATTGCCACACACTGATTTTAATAGCTATGGAAATGATATACACACCTTTATAACTCCCATAGTTTATTCATTCATCCATTTGTTCATTCATTCATACGACAAATATTAAATTTAATTCTGAGTTGGTGTCAGGCATTGTGATAGAATTTGGAAATACCACGATAAACAAGGCAGACATGGTACCTGCTTGCTTGAAGTTGGTATGTGAAAAGGAAATACAGCAGGCACAAACTTTTAAGAAAATAATAAAATTATTAAAAATAATTGCAAACTATGATAAGTACTATGAAAGAAACCAAAAGGAATCTGAGATAGGAAGTAATGGCAATGAGGTAGGGGCCTCAAGTATAATTGCTTTTTACTTGAGAAAGGATGGAAAGAACAATCATGTAAAGAGTAGAGGGGAAGGACATTTGAGAAGGAGGGAATAGTATGTGCAAATGTCCTGACACAGGAAAGAACCTTGAGAAATACCATTATGGCTGGGAGAGTGGCAGCCAATGAAGTTGGAGATGGGCCAAACCAGATCATGTAGGACTCGGCACCCATGGTATGGAGTTAGATTTTATCCCCCCCCCCCCCAAAGGGAAGCTATTAAAGGATTTACTTAAGCATATTTTAATATTCCTCTAGCTTCTGTGTGGAGAATAGATGGGAAGGGTCAAGAATGGCAGTGTGGAGATAGGAGACAGGAGACAATACAGAGTTCCTGCAGCTTGGCCTAGGATGGGTCAGTGCCATCAGAAAAGTGGATTGAATTAATCGATCTGTTTCTATCTGTTTATCAGAATTGACAGAAATTGCTGAGAGATTAAATGTCTAATAAGCAATTGAGTATGTGAGTCTGGAAATCAAAGCAGAGGTCTGATCTGAGATATAAATTTGGTAATTGCTGGCTTACATATAACACAGTGGTTAAAGCCACATTGAGGGTCAAGATCATGTAGAAAATGTGTGTGTAAGGAGAAGAGAGTTTTGAGAAACACTATGCTCTAGACCTCAGGTAAAGAACAATAAAGGAGATTAAAAAGGAGAAACCAGTGAGACAAAAGGAAATCTTGGAAAGTGTAGAAGCCAAGGGCTGAGGGACTATTTAAATAAGGAGAGAGTTATCAACTGGGTTTAATGTTGGCAAGAGGTAGAGGTAAGATGAAGATAGAGAGGTTGTTAGTTTTGACAAGATAGTGATAGTTGGTGAACATGATAAGAGCCTTTAAAAGTAGAGTGATGGGGTTGGGATCAGATTAGAATGGGCTGAAGAGAATGGGGATGAATAAATTGCTATCCATATGTGTAGATATCTCTTTTGAGACGTATACTATGATTAAGCTGAGGGCTAGGTCATCTTTCAAAGGATGAATTTTAAGAGAGCATGTCTAGGTGTTCAAAGAGTTTGCCAAACTATAAAGTCAGAGGAATAGCCCTAGTAGACTTCCCTCACTTAAGGTACCACCTGCAAATTTGGGGGTCCCCACAACCATCCCTAGGTTTGATAATTTTCTGGAAGAACTCACCAAACTCACTAAAAGCTATTATACTTACGGTTTATTACAGAGAAAGTATACAGGTTAAAATCAGCCAAATGAAGAGATACATAGGGCAGAGTCTGGGAGGGGTCCAAATGTTGAGCTTCCAGTTGTCCTCTCCCTTTGGTGGCATGGATAGCATTACCTCCTCCTGGGTGCAATGTGTGTTAATACAGAGTATTGCCAAGCAGGGAAACTTACTGAAGTCTTTGGTGTCCAGAGTTTTTATTGGAGCTTGATCACACACTGTCCATGTGGCTGACCTTTAGTCTCCAGCTCCTCACAGAGGTTGGGCCAATTACCAGTTCCTCTGGAGGTCAGAACTTACACTGTGTGGCCCAAAGACCTCATCATAAATCATATTGTTAGACAGTATGGTGGCTTGCTAAAGCCCCCAGGCAAACAAATTCCCCTCTATCGGGGCAAAGGCCAGACCTCTCTGTGGGTAAGGTTAATTCTTCACTACACAGGGTGCAGTGGAAATGTTCCTGCATAGAGGTGATAACCAAAGAAGCAAAGCCCTTGAGAAAGTGAGAGGGAATTAGCAAAGGGATTAGTTTTGTAAGAGGCAGGAAACTTCTTTTGAGGCATGCGACTTATCAATTTGTCCATTTTTTTGTCAATGAAGAATGAGGCAGGACTATCAGATGAGGATATGGGTACAGGAGAGAGCATGAGAGATTTGAAAGGAAGCAGAAGGTACAAAATGATAAAATTAGAGAGTGAGAAAGCAGACCTGTCAGAAAAACAGCATAGAACTGCTGGCCTTTCCTGAGTGCGTACATTTCAAGTGAGGCCTGTCCTTTAGAATATAGGCTTCAGAGAGCACGTGTCTTGTCTGTCTTGTTTTCCAGTCTGCCTGGTGCCTGAATAGTGGATGCTTAAGAAATATTTATAGATGAATGAACGAATGAGCTCAGTTATTAACTTTCTCTTACAATGATCAGCTGCTCAGGTGAAGACACAGAGAAGGTGGAGGATGGGACTCATAGAGGACTGAGGTTTTCCCAGTTTAAAATGACAGGCAAAGAGCAGTTAGGTTGCTGAGCATATCAGCAAGGGAGTGATTATAATGAAGTGCTGCAGAATCAAGGATGGACTGAGAATAAAGGCAAAGACAGAAGATAAATGGGTATGACAAAGTAGTTGAGTTTATAGTTTGGAGATCATGAAGAAGTCGGAAGATTTGACTAACAATTTTGAGAAAATATTTTGGAAGCATAAGAGCTTGTGATTAAAGATTGGGATGTTAATTGGAGTTCTATGTATGTTTCTGTATTATTTTTGCAATTTTCCTGTGTTTGAAATTATTTCAAAATAAAATTTTAAAAAATATTGGTAGATTTTCAACTGGGATTTGAGGAAAAGGGTAAATCCTGGTGATGGAAATGTAACCATTTGGGGGCCAAGGCAGAGAAGAAGAAAAGTCACTGATGATGAGGTGGTTAAAGAGCTTACTGACCCTTATATCTTTAGTATCATCTAATACGTCATGATTATGATCTGGCTCATGAGGAAAAGTGAGTGAATTTTATGATGAATTCATTGAAATATAAATGAAATTTTTCTTCTCCTTTTGTCCCCTCACAACACACACAACCAAGCAGGAATGTCATAGACATTTGGGGAATCAGACTTTACAAGGCAGGGATTTACTCAATATTCACAATAATTGACTCATTTGAAATATGAGGTTACTAGAGGGAAGGCCTGGCTATGCATGAATATATAATTAAGCCTACTGAATGGTGGTTGGTGGATTGTATTGTTGAAAATCTGAAGAGTGTCATTTTGCTAAATATAGAACAATGATATTAGGTTTCCATTTCCCTAGGGTGGATAGTCACAGTGGTTATCATTAGATACCTTGCTTTTAATTTGAAATGTTAAGGATGGGTAGAGAAGGTGGTAAGTGAATCACCAGAGAAGTTTGTGGGTTCAAGGATAGAGGGGACCTAGGCTCTGCTTCCTTTTTCATTGTCCTGGGAGGGTGAAAGGCCTGCAGAACTTCCTGTGCTCTTTGAACATGGGAGAAAAGGCATCAGACAGCTACCTGGAGTATCTTGGCAGAGGGGCAGGGGGTATAAGCCTGGATGAGGCACCCCTGGATGGGGTGTGAGAAACAGTAAAATGTCATTTTCCCACATGGCTGCCAGGTATATGGGCAGAGCTGAGGAAAGAGCCAGTTCACCTGGAGGGGTCTCATGGTTATGAGGAATGGACCTGCCAGTTAGATGTCCATGGATCTTAGGACCAGAAGAATCTAGATACCTAAACAACTTGCAACTCAGGAGATGCCAGAATATCTTTATGATAACCAAATTCACAACTCCCTTCTCCATACCTGGATTTTATATAAACTTTCAGGGCATCAGGGAAAAGAGAAAACCCTGAATTAGTGGAGAAAATCCCGATCGGTAGAGAAAACCCTAACTTGATTGAGAGGTTTTCTTTTCTACCACCAAATTGGATGGGAGCTTGAAATAGAGATTACATTAACATAATGAATAATTCATTTTTCTTGCACATTGGAGTATGTGGCTTGAAAAACTCATATTATACAAGAGGTATTGTTTATTTTAGTTATGATATTGTTATGGCTGCTAACAAGTGCCTCAGTAAGAGTGACTTAAATAAAATATACCTTTACTTCTCTCTCATATATCAATCTTGGCATAAGCAGCACAGGACCAATATGGTGGCTTTGCAATATTGGAGATCCAGGTTTTCCCTATCTTGTTGTGTTGCCAGCCTCAATGCAAATTTTCCATCTTATGGCATAAGATGGAAGTTATGATTCCTGCCATCACAGCCATAGTCTCCCTTTGGGAAGGAGAGAAAGGCATGTGGAGGGCACAATCTAAAATTTGCAACTCCCACTTTCTTTTGCATCTCATTGGCTGGAACTTAGTCACAGGGCACATCTGACTACAAGAGAGGTAGGCAAACATACACTTGAGCTTCTTAGCCATATGCCAAGCTAAAATTTGGGGAAGATATTATCTAAAGGGAAAAGGAGAGAACATATTTTTGTAGACAACTAGCAATATCTGGCATTCTGTCACACTGGCTTTGACCAACTCAGTTATATAAGGTGAGATTACCTGATCCTTCAGTCTTTCTTTGCTTTCATAACTTTTAAAGATTAGGCAGTCAGTCAGACAATGGGTTTAAATAAGATAGGTGCATTTTCATGAGTTTTTACTCTCTTCTTTTCTAGGTGATATTGTATTAATCTCATATCATGACATCAATTTATTCCCAGGGTTGTATTTTCATTTTGATTATGAAAGGACTTGGGGATAGCCATGGGTGATCTGGGAAACTGGATGAGATATTCAAAAAGAGCAATCGAGAGCATGAATTATTTCTAATTATGAATAATATTAACAATATCTCTATTATTGTGCTAAATACCTACTCCTTTGGGGATGAAAGCTGAATTTCAGCTGCTTACCCATGAGTGGGCCCTCTCTCCCCTGGGCTGTTCAACTTCTGACTTTCTGAATGAGCTCATGTCTGGTGCTAACCTAATGGCTTCATTTTAATGCTAAGTGCTGGAAACACCACAAAGGCTGCTCTCAGGTTTCTCTGTTTTAGTTTATTTTTTGTAGCTTTTGGATAATGGATCTGTTTTATTAATATTAATGTTATTGTTAATAATTCAATAACAAAATGATAGCTTCCATTTGTATAACAGCATGTTTTGGTAGTCTGTTGATATCCCTGATCTGATTTGGTCTTCACAGGCTTGTTGTAAATATTTAAATATTACATGCTTACAACTCTCTTTAACTTTCCAAGTTTTCAAATCCATAAGCACATTCCAATTTTCCAGTTTTTCCTGTTATGACTTTTGGGACTTCTATAAATGACTGTTCATTTTACCTGGGTTTTCCTTCCTTTCATTTATCTTCTGGCTCCTAGCTATTTCTTATGGACCCTCTCTGGAGACTTCTATACTGGACATGTTGAGCTTATTTTCCATGCTTTCTTTTTCTTGGGTTCCCACTGTTCTCCCTGCCCATCCTTTCCTCCTTGTTGTCTTTCAAATGAGACCATTTCTCTTGAGCAAATCCTACGTGGGTCCTTACCTCTGCAGGGGATATTTTCTCTCTTTTCTTTTATACCTTTTGTTCCCTTCAGTCATTTTCTCTGTTTTTTTCCCCTATTATCCAAACATATTCTTTATTCTATTTCTACCCACATCCCCTTTGTGAAATACCTTTAACTAACACCTTTCTCTTACTGTTCTAGGGAGTGTCCTATATCTTTCAGGTATCTATAACCAAATGTTTCTCTTTATTTTATCTCTTCATTCTTGCTCCTTGAAGGTGGCCCAAGAGTTTCTGGCCTCTTTGACTATAATCTGGGCTTGATATGTGCCTCTGCTTCTTCAAGATAGCATAGTTTCCCAACTTTCCTACTAGCAGACCTTTATTTTTCTACTCCAAGTGCCCCATGGCTTCCTTTCCCAACATCCTCACACTGCCCCACCCCCAATCACCAGAGCTGCTTTTCAGAGTTCTAAAGCTTGGCTGAGAGCCTCTACCGTGCTCCCTCCAACATCGTTTCACTTCCAGCCAATGGTCCACTCACTCACTTGCTCCTTATGGCTGTCGGATGAGAGAGCAGTGCACTGTTTTCTGGTCTGAAGAATATTGGGGCTGTCTCCATTCTCTAGGATAAGCTATACTTTAGTCTTGTGATTTCAATGAGTCAGAAATTCCAAGGAACTGGAACCTGAACCAAGCAATGTCAGTGTTACCTGCCCTATTCCTGCCCACTGCCTTGTTCTTCTGGGCTCTAGATATATATGCCTTGGAGAAAATTTGCTAATGCTGGATGGTGGAACCTCTGCAGGCCTACCTGGACTATTCTTACACATTTAGAGTGGAGTGGGCAAGAACAGAAGAATAGAAGTGTGGTGTGCCCCATTGAGAGGGCCAGAGCAATAGCTGCAGGAGGCTCCAGGACCTGATGTAGTTTCTCACTGCAATGAGCTTGCATCAACATGGCTGGCATGGAGAATGTCACTGACCAGGGATCAGAGGGGGTGTGCAAGGCTCTGAAGACATCAGTAGGGAAAGATGTCACTCCAAGACTGGAGGGAACCAGGAAGCTGCAGTGGATACCAAGCATAGATAGAGAAGACCATGACTGAAGGCTCTTTCCCATGCTTCAATGCTAAATATTACAATCCTCTACCCCTTTCTTGTCCTTAGAACTTAGCTGCAACCCCAGGAATAAGGGTCAAGGGAAGAAAACCCTGACTTGACTGAGTTTAACCAGACCAGAAGATTTAAGTTTCTGCCAAAAAGATGAAATGGGAAGTTTGAGATAGAATGTAAGGTCATATATACAAAATAAAGTTGAATTTTGGCATAACTGAGTTTCATGAGCTGAGATTCTATACCTCCTACATATGTGAAATGTTAATGCATCCAGGAGCACCCACCACTAACAGCTGGTAGAGAACCTGGATGGCAACTTTAGGAATGCAGCGGCAAGAGTGGAGATTTATCTTGGGCTGTGGTTCTCCAAGCGTGGATTTTTGGGCTTCATTTCAGCATTCTGTTAATGTGCCTCTAGCCAACCAGTAATCAGGATTTAATTTTTCTTTCTAGTTCTCGTTTCTAATGCCCATAATTTACATATATTTGCATTTTAATTTTTCTAACTGAAAGAATTGAATCAATATGCCATTTCTGGATACCACTGGAACAGAAACACACTGAACTCCAGTGGAATGAATAAGGGTCCCTGTTGATATACTCCTTACATTTGGTCAAAATTATTTTCTAAGCTATGGGTGCATTTTCCTTTTGGGGACTTGAATCAAATAAATCTACTCTAAATTTTCTTTTTTTCTTTTATTGCTGAAAGATTCTGAAGAAGCAGACTAGGTCAAATCCTTCCTTTTACAGATGAAGAAATGTGGCCCCAGAAGTGAATTTTCCAAGACCACAGGGTTAGTTAGAGACAGAGGTGGTTTTAGAATCCAGGTCTGCTGATTCTAATGCTTTCCCCTCTTATGTCCATATCACATCTATCCCTCTCAGTGTGGAATTAGCTTCCTACCTTTTAGAAACTAACTTTTTGTGTATATCTATGGGCAAATCACAAAAGATTTCTTTGTTTTTGTTGTCAAAAATGTTACAGTTAAAAACTGATATGAAAGTGTAAGTGCAGCTGACAGAGTTGAAGTGTGTTGGGGTGAAGAAAGGTAGGACAATAGATAAGGAAGCTGATATCTTCATATTCAAAGTGAGGACAAGGGCTACTGTGTAAAATTAATGGAATAATAAACTGAACTTAAATAAAATATGCAAAGTAACTAACTTCCAACAACTATTAGACTATATATATATATATTTAAAACTTGATATATATATATATATATTTAGAATATATATATATATATCAAGTCTTGCAAGCTATTTGGGAAAGTAGGAAAAGGAGTTAAATAAAAATTTTCAGTTTTCTGAATTGTAGCATTAATAGATAATAAAGTTGATAAGTTAAGGAAGAAAGGTATAAATACTTTGTCTAGAGTTATGGAGGTAATGACTAGATGGTCAGTAGAACTGAAAATAGGAACATTTAAGAGGTTGCCCTGGGTAGAGGTAGAAGGTAGAGAAATTTTCAATTGGGCATGGGATGGGTAGGAGATTGTGGCTTTTCAGCATAAACATTTCCATATTATTTTAGAAGTTTCCATATGCATGTATTGCTTTGACAAAAAGCGTGTGGGTTTTATAATTTGATTGGTATTTGCCAATATACTCTCTAAAAAGGCTGTAAAATTTACTTTCTGCTAAAAGAGTATGAGAATGCTTTTTCTTCCACATACTTGCCAAAAATGTGTGTTGATTACTTGGTATTTGTTGATTCTTGTCATTGCATGCTTTCTTTAAAAAAAAAAAAAAAATCTATATGCACATGAAATGAATGAATATTTTTGAATGATTGGAGTTTGTTGATTTTGATATTCAAATCATCTATATTTTTAATAGTATTATATTTGATTAAGCTCTAAATCACTGAGAGAAGTATTAAAATATTCTAATATCAATGTGGATTTGTTAATGTGTCCTTATAGGCCTGACATTTCCTTCACATATTTAGATGCTGAGCTGTTAGGGAAACACAAGAATAGAATTGTTATATGCTCCTTGTGGCCTGTTTGATTTATCATTAAATAGTGACTCTCTTTATTCCTAATGTCAGTATGCCATTGACTAAAGAGGAATCATCTTATTATCTTATTTCATATAAGAAGAAGTCCAGAAAAGAGGGGGAAGGGGTAGCAGTTATGAAAATGGGCCTTGCAGGCTTCCAGCTACAGAGAGTCCTAGAGAGCACCTGGAGACCTAGCTGCCCTGCCCTGAGAATCCACCTGCACTTGTACCATCATGTTTCCTACAGGCTACTCCTAGCCAATGACTGAGCCCATCAGGAAGGCAAAGGCCTTCTGGGTAACATAGGACTCCTCTGACAGCCAACTTTGACTCCAGAACTTCTCTGACAGCCTTGGACTCTTCCACCCAAACTTCCTTCCCTCTCTCCTTCACTCAAGGGTCAGACTTGCATTGCAGTCCAACAGCAATGCCAGCCTTTCCCAGCTCCCTCCCATTTTCTCTCATTTCCCTGTGAAAATCCTTGCACATTTAATCCTGTCTTGGCATTTATTTTACAGAGGACCTGGCTATCACAGGAAGACTGTTGATCTAGCAGCTTAATGAAGTCATCAGGAACCCAGATTCTTTTCATTTCTCAGCTTGGTCACCTCATGGTATTGTTTGCTCTCAGGTCAGTCCCCTTTATGGTCATTGGGACCATATTCAGAGGCAACAATCTCCAGTGAGAGAAAGGGATGACACTTTTTAGTGTCTCTTTAGACCTGAGAAAACCTTGCCCAGAAGCTCTCTAGCAGCTCCCCTTCATTTCTCATTGGCCAATTAATAATTGGCAAGTGAAGAAGAATTCAGTGATTAAGAGACATAAACCAGTTTTATCCCTGAATTGGGGATAAGGTCACCTTCCCTTAAGTCTCATGGTAGAGAGATAGTAACTTAACAAAATCATGGTTCTATTATGAAAGAAGAAAGGGGGAGTGGATATTGGGTAGGTAATCAACTGTTCAACTGTGTCAGCTATACTTAGTAAGATAGGCCAGAGATTCAGGCAACTTACTGGCTGACACTATGGTGGATCACATGACATGAAGGGATGTTAGTGATCTATTATATGATGTTTATGTCTCAATATTTCCTCTATCATGGTAAACTATAACTAAATGCCAACTCCATCATGGGGTCCTGGGCTACAGTTGATCAAGTACCAATTGAAAAAGACAATCAGGCCACTGGGGTTGGGGTAAGATTAAAAACACTGTTTTTCTTTTGCTTGGATCCCCCATTCTATATCTGGTGTCAGTGAGGAAGTTTTTGGCTCCTAGAATCAGAAAATTCTGACTCAAAATGTTTAATCAATAAGAAAATTTGTTATATCATATATTTAGAAATCCATGGGTAGGGATTTCCTTCAGGTGTGGTGCAAAGCAGTGACTCATCATCTAGGACCAGCTTCTTTTTGTCTTTCCATCTTGCTGGTCAAGCACTGGCTGAAATCCAAGTCTATTTCTATCATTAACACAGGGTGACCTTCAATGTCACTGGGTTACCTGCTTGCTTTTCCATGTCCACCTGTCTACCCCTAGACAAGTAACAGTGACCAGGGAAATATCAGTCTCTGATTGACTTAGACTAATCAGTAGTTGGTGTTAGGGTCATGGTCTCCTGAGGCATGGGTGGCTGGTGGTATATAAAATTTAGATTCTGTTAGTAAAGACAAAGAGGGGAATGGATGTTGGGTTGGTACCAAGAATTTCCACTACATACCTTGGTTGTAGCAATGAAAGAGAAAAACTGGATCTGCCCATTAATTAGTTGGAGAGTTCTAATATTATATTGCTACCAAGGCCATTTCTTGTGAGTCATAGCACATCCCTCAGATTGATTGTTCCCATGGCAACTTGAATTGAGGAGAATTGCCACAACTTGTATTTGTCTATAGCAGAGGAAGAAGATAATGCTGAATATGTTTCTTGTTTGTTAGTGAATATCTTAAATCTTAGTTCTTAATTTGGGGACCTGACCTGGGATGGATTATACAGTAGCTAATGATGCTATGTAAAAGGGAGCATTTAAGCTAATCTTTGATTGACTTTGGGAATTTAAGGCAGCTTTGGAACTTACGGAATAATGGGGAGGCGTTGCAAGACATATTGTTTGGATAGACCTAAAAATTAGTGTCAAAAATATTAGTAAGTCACTAAAGCTAGCATAAAAATTGAGTAAATAGTTTATATTTTAATTGTATGAGTAGAAAAATAAATTAGAAAAAGAAGTGATGTGTTTACTGGATACCCGGATTGCAGTGTGCTTGTGGTTGTGGGCATCCCTTCCCCAAAGTTAGAGAAAGTGTGAGACTCATAATGAGTATGAAGCAGCTGTTTCGTCAAGCTGTTTTCCAAATGGGCTTTCACCATTATTGTTGTTGTTAGAGAGGGAAGTGATTTCAGTGTGAATGTGAAAATGAATTAATGTTGCTTGTCAGGAAACAAAACCAGTGCCAGGAGATCAGCTTATGAACAGCTGAAAGATTGAAAAAGAAATCTCTGGGAAACCAGAGAGCTAAAAAGACAATGATCCCAAATTTGCACTAGTCTTGGAAAGTGGAAGTTCATGTTCCACCTCAGAGAAGAAATCAGCCATTCAGACTTGGAAAGTAATGATGACACTGACAATAAGATTGTCTCATTCCCAACCTGAACACCAAATAGAAATATCAATTCTTTGACCATCTGACTCAATCTGAGATAGTGTTGCCAGATTTAGTAAATAAAAATACAGGATGCCTAGTTAAATTTGAATTTTTGATAACCAGTTGTGGTGGTTTGGAACTGTACATATTCCAGAAAATCATGTTCTTAAAGCTAATCCATTCCTGTGGGAGTAAACCTATTCTAAGTAAGACCTTTTGATGAGATTAATTCAGTTAAGATGTGGCCCAGGGTGGGTCTTTTACTGGATGAATACAGAGAGAGAGGGAGAGAAAGCCATGGGAGCAAGAAGCTGAAATCAATGGAATCCAGAAGAGAAGGGAGAGGCTAGCAGCCACCACCATGTGCCTTGTCATGTGGCAGAGGAGTCACGGGTCGTGGCAGAGGAGTCACGGGTCATGGCAGCTGGTCTTTGGGGAAGAAAGCATTGCCTTGATGATGCCTTTATTTGGCTATTTTCTTGGCCTCAGAACTGTAAGCTAATAAATTTCTATTGTTAAAGCCAAGACATTTCGTGGTATTTGCTTTCAGCAGCCTAGCAAACTAAAACAACAATGAATAAATTTTTAGAATAAGTATGTCCCAAATATTGCATACAGCATAGTTACAATAAAAATTATTCATTGTTTATCTGAATTTCAAATATAACTAGGCATCCTGTATTTTATCTGGCAACCCTAATCTGTGATAATTAATAATCTTATCTTGATTCTAAGGAAATTATGATATGGTTGTTCTTTTTTTAAATTAGAGAAGTTGCAGGTTTACAAAAAAATCATGCAGAAAATACACAGTTCTTATATACTCCCCTATTGTTAACACCTTGCATTAGTATGGTACATTTGTTACAATTGATGAAAGAATATTATTATGATTTTACTATTAACTAGAGTCCATGGTTTACATTAGGGTTCCCTGTTTGTGTTGTATGTGTTGTACAGTCCTTTCTTTAAAAAAATTATTCTAGTAACATATATATATTGAACCTAAAATTTCCCCTTTTAATCACATTCAAATGTATAATTCAGTGATATGGTTGTTCTTCAACTCCAACCCGAGATGGTAATGTTGGAATCCCTCATAATCCTGTGTGGCAGAATATATTTTCCAAAGATGTCTGCACCAATATGAAGCAGGTTAGTATAGGGAAAAAAGGAAAAGATGATTACAACTGGGACCTGGCAGAGAACATGGCCTTGAGACCCCACCTGGAAACCCCCTTGAGAGAGGGCTACTATTAAAAACAAAACTGGAAAGACCCTGCTGAGACCCTGGCCATGAGGTGCCATTTAGAACCCTTTTTGGGGTCAAGGAGAGGGCCCGGAAATCCCCAAATAGGCCTCCCTACTGGTCCCGGATAACCCCAAACAAAAGGCCTGATCACTGGCTTCCTGAGAGCTAGCAGGTAGGGCAATCAATCAGAACAACAGACAGCTGGGGCTCCTCCCCAACATTAGGAAAGGGGAGGAGTGAAGGACAACCTTACTAAAGTCCCCCAACCCCAAAGGCTCTCTCTTTGTCTGTAGGAGCCGCATCCACATCTGAATGTGTACTTCTGTTCTTTTCTCTCATTTCTCAATAATCTCTTTTTACTGGCCTAATTAAATCACAAAATTCTTAAATTCTCTTAGGCAACATAGCAAAGAATCTAGAGGAATCCAGCAATTCCCTGACTTCAAATACACATCCTATCCTACATTATCTTCTTAGAAGGTGACATTGACCCTCCTTCATTGAGAGGCTGGGTATATGTGGACTTGTCACTGCCTGGAACAATAGAGTATTGTGGAAGTGGGACTGTGTAATTCCTGAGGCTGGTTCATAAAAGATAGTACAACTTCTATCAGGCTCTCTCTAAGAACATGTACCCTGAAAGCTCTGAGTTGACATGTAAGAATTCTGGCTACTGTAAAGCTGCCAGGCTGGAGAGGCCAGATAGAGACAGAGAGAATCCCAGCTCTTCTAGTTCCTAGCTATTTATTTAAGTCTTCTCTCTTTAAGCTCCAGCCATTGTAAGTGAAGACACCTTTGAGATGACCCTAGCTTCAACCCATTTCATTGCTACCTCATGAAAGACTCTGAACTAAATTGCTTAGCCAAGCCACTACTAAATTCCTGACACAGAGAAACATTACAGTTAGTAAACGATTATTGCTGTAATCCATGATGTTTGGGGTTTAATTATACAGCTACAAATAACTAATATAACTGGCTTTAGGAAAGAGGAATAGCACCACTCTTTAACATTTTCTTATAACAGTTTTTTAGAATACATAGCTTTAGCTTTAGAGATATGCACAATTAATAATATGCCCACACTTTTGTTTAATGAGTCAAGTTTTGATGATTTACTGTTACTGTCTTTCCAGCTACTTTTTAAAAAAGTCCAAACAAATGAGGTTAGTAAACCTCAGGAAATAAATGAAGTGAGTACTATAGGAAAATTGAATCGTACTAGGAAAAAAAACCGAATCCAATTATTAGGTAATAAAATGAGTACTGATATAGGAGTCAGGAAACTTAGACTGCTTTAGCTTTGAAACTAAATAGCTATTGGACTTTGAAAGTTATTCTCTAAAACTCATTTTCTATATCCATAAAATAAAGGCATTATCCTAGATAAGGGATGGTAAATACATGGCAGGCAATCTACCATTTTCCCTAGCAATCTACACTAATTAATTGTAGCAACATTGATTTACCTGTGTGCCAGGTGTGATATAGGCTGTATAAGTGTTGTAATGGATACAGTGATGAAAAGACATTTCTCAAAAAGAGAAAAGGAAACATAAAACTCTAAATGAGATAGTTTCTCCACACTTGTTCAAATTATATCAGTATAGCTGTTTGATATTGTTTATGAATTTCAAAAACAGATAGTGAATTATGTTTGTGAACTGGTCTTTTCCTCTGGGCATATTAGATTATATTGGATTCAGAGGTTTCACTTTTACTTGATTAAATAATGATTAATGCTTTGATTGGGCAACATGAGAAGGACATTGAGTACTCATGTGAGTAGGATGTTGAGTTGGTTGGAGAAGGGAGAAGAGAAGGGAGGTTGGAGTTTTGAGCTGGAGCCCCAGGAAGTAAGCACATAGAGGATCTTGGTCGTGAGAAAGGAGAGAAGGCACGTGGAAGAGAGAAGAGCCGTTTGCCTGATAGTTTGTAGCTGCAGAGACCAGGCCTTGAGCAGCTGAGCCTGGAGAGAAATGAGCCCTGGGAGAGGGACTAAACTTACTCCAGTCTACAGCTGATATTGGAAGAAGCTGGGACTGCAGAGCCTTCAGAGGAAGAGGGAGGCTGAACCCTTGCAGATATTGGCAGCCATTTTGCTCCAACACATGGCAACAGACTTTGGTGAGGGAAGTAACTTACACTTTATGGCCTGGTAACTGTAAGCTTCTATCCCAAATAAATACCCTTTATAAAAGCCAACAGATTTCTGGTATTTTGCATCAGCACCCCTTTTGGCTGACTAATACAATCAGTTTTGCCTAGAAAGTGGTTTGAGACCAGTCAGCTGTGGCCTTTGAGAGCAATGCAGGAAAAGAGGTAGTGATGTATTTCAAGAGTACGTTATTCAAATTTGATCTGAGAGTATCTGAAGGATCCAGTTGCATGGAAGTGTTACATACAACTCCAATAGAACCAATTCAGAGATAGGTCAATTGTCAACTGCACTCAGCTCCCTACACCTGGGCTAATTACCCAAGAATATCTCATTCTTTTCTAGAGTTGTTGCCAACTCCCATCTCTTACTCTTTCTTTTCCTGGTTTTCTGCTTTTATATTAGACTTTCTCTCACCTATATTAATGTCTATTTATTTCTCCAACCCAGGCTTGGAAATCTCCCTTAAAGAGCATCACCAAACACCTTTCACATACCCCCTCATTTGTTCAGTAGCTATTTATCATTATTTATTCTGGATGAAATTTTCAAGTTTTTTTTCTACAATCATGTGGTTAGAATTCCTTTTTTTCCTAAATTAGGTGAGGTTTTAATTTTGTTTTTATATAACAGGTATGCCACCATCGTAGCTTTAAGGGTACAAATTCAGGTACAAAATCTGAATACAATTTTTTGAACCCTTGAACTATATAGCAAGGTACTCCATTTTAAAATCATCTGCCTTTCCAAATATTGAATATTGACATCTTCCCATATCCCACCCTGTATCTGAACCAAATAATAAAGTAACTGATCACAGAGAGCAGAAGAAAGAGGCTCATCTCCAGCTGGGGAGAATTGGGGAAGGAACTCTAGAGGAAGTAGCATTTGTCTTTGACCTTGAAGGAGAGATAGGAAATCAGAAGGTAGTAGAAAGGTGGGGGAAGGGGTGGCAATCCAGATTGCGGGGGAAGCAGGAGAAAGGCATAAAGACAGAGAGATATGAGAGTGAAATGAATTTTTGTCTGCAATGTAGACATCACTGAAGTAGAAGATAGGAGGCAAAACCATATATGAGGCCTTTGATCTCTACGGGTTGGTTGGTGTATTAGTCAGCCAAAGGGGTGCTAATGTAAAATACCAAAAACGGGTTGGTCTTTATAAAGGGTATTTATTTGGGGTAGAAGTTCACAGAGACCAGGCCATAAAGCATTAATTTCCTCTCTCACCACAGTCCATTGCCACGTGTTAGAGCAAGACAGCTGCCGGCGTTTGCCACGGTTCAGGCTTCTGGGGTTCCTCTCTTCCCGGGGCTGCGTTTCTCTCTGGGCTTAGCTCCTGGTTCCTCTACAAGGTCAGCTGTAGACGATCAGGCAAACAGCTTGCTTCTCTTCTCCTGGGGCCTTCTTTCCAGCATCAAAACTGCTTCTCAAACGACTGCTTCAACTGTCCTTGGCCTTGCCTTTTATATTCGATTCCCCACCCACCAAGGGGTGGGGCTCAATGCCCTAATCCTAACCTAATCATGCCCATATTAACAGATCAGTTTACAAGCATGATTCAATTATATTTTTGGAATTCATAATTATATCAAACGGCCACAGTTGGTTAAGCAATTGAAGGTCAGTCCAACTTCACTTATTTATTTATTTATTTTTTAGAGTGCAAGTAGTTTTCTGGTACTTATTCCCTATTCTATTTTTGAAAATTAAGGTCTGGAAAGTATGGTTCCCTTGTCTGTGGCGCTAGCCTTCTCTGTGGGAAAGCAATGTGCAAAGGCAATATTCAAAGTGGTGAAGATTCAGTGTGCATTTAAATGACAATTTTAACAATCGGCTTGGAATTATTTCTTCTCCCACTATAGACATTTCCTAAGTCTCTAGCAGTTGATCCTTCTAGCATACACTTTAACACAAATGCACAAATTGTGTTTCTTAGATGCCACCGGAGAAGTAACATAGATTTATTCCATAAAGGGCTTTGTTTATCAGCCATTCTCCATTTATTCACCCATTCAGGAAAAATGTATTGAGCATCTATTAGGTATAAGGCATTTCACTTGACAGTGGATATATGTTGATGTACAAAATAGGATATCCTTTGTCCTCTGAGGATGAGTTCCTCAAACCACATGGCTTGTCAGGCATGATCGATCAGGAGAGATCGACATCCAACAGTACAAATCATGAGAAATACCAAGAAAGAAAAGTAGTGGGATGCAAAATAAAGACTTACAAGGGCAAGAAATTGGTAGATTGGGTCAAGTTGACATGCTCTAGCCAATCCCAACCTCAGTCCTTAGAAATAATAGCAAGACTTTTGAATCAATATATTAGATTATACTACTGTAACAGATAAATCTCAAATTTTTAGTAGTTTCACATAATAGAATTTAGTTCTTTTTCATGTAAAATTCAAAATGGGTATTTTTATGAACTGGTGGCTCTCCTCCAACAGGTGATTTAGGGACCCTGACTCCTATCTTGTGGCTTTGTCACCTTCAACATCTAGTTTCAAAGGTTGCTATACTCATGAGCTCAACCCTTAGGAGAAAAGAGCCTGGTGGATCAAAAATGGAAGGTTTTTATGGTTAAGATCGGAAGTAGACACCTCATTTCTTCCTTCATTGTTTGGTCAAACCTGGAAAGGAGCCTGGGAAATAATAGTGCAATAATAGCGCAGTAATAATAATAGTTCAATTCCAGTGAGCAACTTCTCATGTCCCTGGTGCAAATGTTTGTGACAAGCAAGGGCAGTCCAAGGAAAAATTACGTGGAAGAGAAAAGTGGAGAGCTAATGGTGGGCCTTAAATTGCTCCAAAACAACCATCAGAGAGAGAAAGTTCATCTGAAATAGAAAAATACTGAAAAAGGATCCTTTTAAATCAGACTACAAGGAAGGATCTACAAAGTGTGTATGATATGAAGTGACAGTCTTTAAAATGCATAGCTTCCAGGTGAAGAAGGTAATAAAGAAGATAAAGGCACCCCTTAGTGACGGGTGATGAAAGAGAAGAGAAGGGGAAAATTTAGAGTTCTTTAAGACAAAAGAGAAGGGAAAATGATTGAACCATAACCCCTTTCCAAAACAAACAAACAAACAAACAAACAAACAAAAAAACCAAACCAAACAAAAACCAAACAAAACAAGCACAGTACCAGTAAGTGAGGAAGCACTCAAAAAATAAAACATGGGGCATGTTAAAGGGACCCAGGAGCCAACTTTAAGGAACTACCAAGGATATACCCAGAAGAACTGAGAGCAGAGACAAGAACAGACTGATTTTCATATAGGCATTATTCACAATTGCCAAAAGTTGGAAACAACCCAGGTGTCCATCAACTGATGAATGGATAAACGAATTGTGGTGTATACACATGATGGAATATTATGCAGCAGTAAGAAGAAATGAAGTCGTGAAGCATATGACAACGTGGATTAACCTGGAGGACATTATGTTGAGTGAAGCAAGCCAGACACAAAAGGACAAGTATGATCGCACCATTATGAACTAACTATACTGTGTAAACTCATGGAGTTAATAATTAGAATAGGTCACCAGAAAACAGAAGGAGAGTAAAGAATGGAAAGCTGAGGGTTAATCTAGATAGAATTGGTAAAAAACATTGTTTGTAAATCTTTGGAAATGAATAGAAATGGTTAAGGCCTAATGTGTTTGTAACTAGCAGTGCTATTATATAGCTATGACAGTGGTTGAAAGGGAAAGTTTAAGGTCATGTATATTACTAGATGAAAAGCTAAAAACTGTAACATGGGATTGTATAAGATAGTAAAACCTCATGTAAAACACGAATATGGGTGATGTTGCATATATAAGACTGTTTTTACAAAATATAAATACAAAATACCAGAAAGAAGGAAAAAAGAATAGCAGCTATGTTTGGCAGGAGAAGCATAGAGAGATTGAGAGATGATGAATTTTGTATGTTTTTTGTTTATTGTTATTATTGGAATAATGAAAGTGCTCTAAGAATGATTTAAGTGATGAATGCACCAATATGTGATTACACTGAATACCATTGCTTGTACACTTTGGATGGATTTATGCTTTATTATGTATCAATAAAATTGATTTCTTAAAAAATATATTTAACTAATATTGGATCATAAACCATGTATAAATTAAGTATTTTAGTGTCCATACTGATCTAAATAAATGATTAAATAAGTAAATAAATAAATAGATGAGACAAGAGACAGATTTTTCTTACAGAGGAATTCCAAATAATATGTTCGCATTCCTCTCTCCAAGAGGTAGAGGCAACCTCCTCTCTGCTTTGAGTTTGAGCTGGACTTACTGAATTGCTTCTAAAGAACAGAGTATGGAACAGGAAAAACAGTAACTTTACAGTGGAGAAACCTATCGAACACTACCTTAACTAACTGATCATGGTTAATATCACCAATGATGCCATATGGGCATTAAGGATGCCCTGATATGATGCGATGAGAAGGAGCCTTTATATCTGTGGTCTTCTTGCCAAGTCCCATTTTGGTTCTTTCTAAACATATACCCCCAGTCTAATCATGAGAAAAACACCAGACAAACTCAAATTGAGGGACATTCTACAAAATACTTGACCAATATTCCTCAAAACTGTCAAGGTCATGAAAGACTAGGAACAACTAAGAAACTGTTATAGACCAGGGAAACATGCCATGTACTACCCTGGATTGGATCTTGGAACAGAAAAGGACATTAATAGACAAACTGGTAAAATCCAAATAAATTCTGGAGTTCAGTTAATAGTTGTGTCAATGTTAATTTCTTAGTTTTGACAATTAACATTTAGGGAAACTGGAAAGTGGCTAAGGGGAGTACAGGAGCTCTCTGTATTATCTTTTCAACTTTTCTATAAATTTAAAATTATTCCAGAATCAAAAACAATATAAAATGCAAACAAAAACATCAAAAACTCATGCAGTAAAGAAACCAGATTTTGTTTGGTGCCTCTGAATTAGGAATTTAGGAAACCACCTCAATTCCACAAAATAAATAGGAAAAAGCTAAATAAATCTGTAAAAAGTTACTGTGTCATAAAATGTGAATTAATTTACTTAAGCTAATGAATCCTGCCCCAAATGAACAAAAACCAACCAAAGAAGCCAAGGAGCATAAGAAAACTGTAAGACAGTACTCTAAACTAATAAAATATATTCAAACAATCATTTGGTGATATGAAAAACTATGTTGAATCAGAGAGGAAAACTTAAAACAGAAATAGACAAAGTTACAGAAAGAAATGAAAAGAGAGTTGATTAAACTCAGGGAAAAAATAGAAGAAGAAAGTCTAAATCAGCTCACAAATAAGACTAAATTACAAATTACCCAAGGGAGAATAGCCTCAAATAGAAGTTTATTAAGGGCCATTGAAGAAAGATAGGAAAAGAATCAAGAGAATAAAATGAGACAAAGTTAGAGCTATAAAGGATCAGAGAGGAAGTGGTTGAAATGGAAGGCAGATGAAGAAATAATATATGTTTAATTAAACCCTTGAAGAGGAAGAAATAAATGAATAAAACAAAACTGATATTTAAAGCTATAATGCCAGAAAACTTTTCAGAAATGAAAGCAGATCTAGAGCTGCATATTAAAAGAGCTCACTGGATACATGTGAAAATTAACCCAGAAGAATCAACTCTAAGACATATTCAAGTAAAGTGATTAAGCTTCAAAGAGATGAAGAAAAAATCTTCAAGACCTCTAGGCATAGAAATCAAATAACAAAGGCAAAATAATTAATAACATATACAAAATACAAAATGAGGCAACAATGGAGCAGCATTTTCAACAAAGTTGAACAAAGAAAGTGTGAACCAAAAATTTATATCCATTCAAAGCTACCAATAAACACCTTTAAACATAAACGAAATTATGGAATTCCCACTATCTCCATGACTTTCTCCTGGAGATATTATCCCATGCAATTAGGAAAGTAAAGTCAACTACGGAATAAGAATTAATAAAGAAAAAGTAAAACTTTCAATTTACAGATGATATAGCATACTTGGAATACCCTACAGAATCAGTGATAAAAGTATCTCAAAACAATAAAAATATTAGTAAAATAGCAAGTTACAAAATCAACATAAGGAAATCAATAGCTTTCGTATCCATAAAAAATAACTAGTTAGAGGATTTAAGGGTAGAGAAAACCCAACATACAATAGCAACAGAGAAGATTAAAACCTAAGAATAAACTTAATAAGAAATGTGCAAACCTTATCTGAGGAAAACTTTACCATACTGTTTTTTTTTTTTTTTTTAAAGATTTATTTATTTATTTATTTATATCCATTTTTACCCTCCCCCCTGCCCCCCTGCCCCCCACTTTTTGCTGTTTTGTGTCCATTTGCTGGGCAATTCTGTTTCCTGCCCTCTTTTCTCATCCTTTTTCTCCTCCTGTCTTCACTGGGATTTGACCCTGAAAAGCTCCGATGTGGGAGAGAGGTGTCCTACCGCCTGCACCACCTTTGTTCCTGGTTTTTTGGCACATCTCGTCTTGGCTCTCCCTTGTGTCACTCTACTGTTATGTCATCATCTTGCTGTGTTGCTTGCGCATGGGGCCTGGTGGCCCACACACCTTCTATATTTTTCTTTATTTTTACTGGGAAGTCCCTGGGATCGAACCCAGGTCCCTCCATGTGGGAGACGGACACCCAACCATTTGAGCCACGTCCATCCCCTAACATACTCTTGAAAGACTGAAAAGTGTCCTTGAACTAAAGGAAAGGCAACCTCTTTTCTTAGATAAGCTGACTCCATGAATTCATTCACAAGTTTCATGAAATCCCTATAAGTTTCTTTATGTAGCTAGAAAGATTGATTCTAAAGATCATTTGGAAAAACAAACATGTGGTAGAGGGGATGAAGAGATTGACACTTCTCTGATTGTATGTTTCTGATTTTTAGAGTCATGTTCATGTTTCTCACTATATGTATATATATCTATTTTTTAAAAAGATTAAATAAAATTTAAAATTACTTTTATCCATTCCCCCCCCACCCCTGATTTTGCTGTTTTGTGTCCATTCGCCGGGCAATTCTCTGTGTCTGTTTCCTGCTCTCTCTTCTCATCCTTCTCCTACTGTCTTCATGGGATTCGATCCTCAGAACCTCTGATGTTGGAGAGAGACATCCTACTGCCTGTGCCACCTTAGTTCCTGTTTTTTCGGTGTGTCTCGTCTTGGTTCTACCTTGTGTCACTCACCTGTTACGTCATCATCTTGCTGCATGGCTCCGCGGGGCCTGACGGCACCTCACCTGCGTGCAGGGCCTGGGGCGCTCACCCGCTCGTGGGCCCTGGCAGCCCACATGCCTTCTATATTTTTCTTTTTTTCATTTTTACTGGGAGGTCCCGGGAATTGAGCCTAGGTCCTTCCATATGGGAGATGGATGCCCAACCATTTGAGCCACATCCACCCCCGACTATATGTATATTTTTATACATGCACACATATTCATTTAACAAGGATTGGAGGGTGACAGAAAAAAAAGAAACTCAAAATGGAATACAATTAGAATCAAATGTATTTCAAATGAATAAAACCACGCTAAAGGTTGTTGAGGGAAGAACTAATCCAAGTAACTTTGACTATATATGTTAAGTCTAAAGATAAGAAGAATGTAAAAAAATATTGTACTGTAGTTGGTAGATTTGATTTTCTTGGTGATATGGATTAGGATTACTGAAACTACTTTATGTATATTTTAGGGTTGAGTAAATGTATTTTGGACAATGAGAGTCAGGTTTCTCATGTCAGAGAAGGGAGTTAAAAGTAAGGACAGGGGGAAGCGGCTGTGGCTCAATCAGTAGGGCTCCCGTTTACCATATGGGAGGCCCCGGGTTCGGTTCCCGGGACCTCCTGGTGAAGGCAAGCCCGCCCACACGGCACGGTTGGCTGACCCGGCGAGCACAAGCAGCAAGGGGGGGATAAATAAATAAAATCTTTAAAAAAAAAAAAAAAAAAAAAAAAAGTAAGGACAGGGGAAGGCCAGAACGAACACTGTGGTGTTAGACTGGAATTCAAGTTTTCAGAATGAACTGAAGGTTTTTAAAAACATTTTTAGATAGGTATAGAAGTAGATGTGTATATGTGTGTGTATGGCATGATAAATACCTATCTTCCCAAGCTCTGTTTCCTGAGAGGGCCTAGAAACAATGACTCTCTAATGCCCACATGTTGGTTTCTAAATGTCTTAGTTTCTTAAGAGCTGCTGTAACAAATACCACGAAACGGGTGTCTTAAGACAACAGAAAGTTTATTGCCTTACTTTTCTGGAGATTAGAAGTCTGAATCTGTAGGGGTAAATCCTTCCCTGCCCCTCCCAGCTTCTGAAACGTTACTGGCAATTCTTGGGAATTGATCTGTGCTTCTTTGATCACATGGCTTTCTCCCCTCTCTGTGTCCAAGTCTCCCCTTTTCTTATAATGGCACCAGTCATATTGGATTGGGCCCACCATAATCTGGTTTGGCCTCATCTTAACTAATAACAAATTCAGAAACCCTATTTCCAAATATTCAAAGGACCAAGAGCTGGGATTTGAACATGTCTTTTTCCACATAATTCAACCCATAATACTAAATAAATATCATTCTCTAATTAAAGGAAGCAGTGTTTCTTGGAAAAATGGTTGATTCCAGTGCTGGGGCAAAGATAGTACAAGATGAGCCTGGGAACATTTTGTAGTGTCAGAAATCATGGAAGTGCTAAAAAAAGTAGGGTATGTTAAAGGGATATAGGGATCACCTTCAATAGATGCCTACTGGTAATATCTAAGAAATTTGGGTAACAAAGTGAATGATTGTAATGAATTCTAACCTAAAAATAAATTAGAATATATGAGTCCATGTTGATATCAATGAATGAAGAAATAAATAATTGAAGGAGAAGAAAAGTTCTTTCTTACATTAGGATTTCTACTAGTAAGTGTAGAAGGAATGATGAATTTAGGAAAACACCATTTGGCAATTAACATAATAATCTTGAATCATTAATGGATGCTAAAATTGGTGGATGGAGATGTGATGAAAAATTGGATATTTCCATAGCCTTAAAGTATCTCCCCAGAAGATACTTCTTAATTACAAAGGGAAAAATGATAATTTTACAGTGGACAAACCTGGCAGATAAGACCTAACTGAATTATTATAACTAGTCATAGTTATCAAGTGGGAAAAGTTGATATCATATACCTTCTGATGTAAGTCTCTGAGAAGGGTATAATATCATTAAGATGCCCTAAATTTTTATACTTTGGCATAATCTCTCCTCAAAATGCTAATCTGAATCTAATAATGAGATAACATCAGACAGCTCCAAATTGAGGAACATTCTGTGAAATAAATGGCGTGTGTTCTTCAAAGGTTTGAAGGTAATTGAAGACAAAGAAAGACTGAGGGGTCCTAAAGATTAAGGAAACATGACAACTAAATGTACTGGTGACCCTGGAATGGATCCTGGACCAGATAAAGGACAATAGTGGGATACCAGGGAACATTTGAATAAGGTCTGTAAGTTAGATAATAGTAATAAATGAATATTAATTTCCTGATTTTCATAATTGTCCTGTGGCCATATAAGAGAATATCCTTGCTTTTTAGGAAATATACTTAAACATTTAGAAGTAAAGGGACATCATATCTATAACTTAGTCTCAAATGTTTCAGGAAAAAAGATTCTTTTTCTCTCAAATGAGAAAGCAAATATGGCGAAATGTTAAGATATGAGGAGTCTGGGTGAAGGGTATATAGTAATTCCTTGTCCTATTTTTTCAAAAAGTCTTTTTTCTTTCTTTCTTTTTAGTTTTTAGGAGGTACCGGGGATTGAACTTGGGACCTCTTACATGTGAAGCAGGCACTCAACCACTGAGGTACACCCTCCGTTTTTTCAACTTTTTAAAGTCTGAAATTATTTCAAAATACACCATATACAAAGCATTCTCTTTAAAGTAAAAAATAAGTCAAGGATGCCTGCTCTCATTGTTTTCATTGCTGCTAGCTACTTTGTACTAGGGGTCTTAATGTAGCATTGAGAACAAAATATGTAATATGTATTAATGTTGGAAAGAAAGAAAAATCACATATATTTGCAGATATATTTGTCTATATGAAAACCAAAACTGAGTCATGTGACATATAAAAGGATAAATCAGAATGAATATACAAAAGTCTACAGGTTTTCTATGCATCATCAACAACCAGTTAGAACATGTGTGGGGAATAGGGGGTGGGGTATACCAGGTTGAAGGGGGTTAAGGAGTTAATGGGAAGTGAGTTATGGAGACTGGGTGCAGGCAATACACTGAGAATTTTGCATGTACAGTAGAGTAGAAAATTTGGATAATGACTGGCAGGGTCTATGAGATGAAAGAGGGTAGTTTTCTTTTTCTTTTTGTATTTTTAAAAATGAGAGATATTGCAATTTTTTTGTGTGTGTACAGCTGGGAATAATTCAGTAGAGGGAAAAAGACTGATATTGCTGGAGAGTGATGATAGCTAAAGTCCCTAAGAAAGCAATGAGGACAAGTTTGAAAAGGAACAGATCACTTCCTTAATTATAACAGAAGGAATTTGTAGAAGATATGTACAAATAAGCAAATATATGTAGATCTGCAGTGTAAAGGTGAATATTTGAAGGTAAGAGTTGGGTGGGAAATTTGAGAATTCAGGTGAAGGTGTGAAAGAGTAATCTTGGAGAATCCGAAATCAAGTTTACTATAGAAAAGAGTAAAATTTCTGGGCAGTTCAGAGTCTTTGCAGAGAATGAACATGAGTTAAAAGTAAAACCATTCTTCCTGATTGTTTATTTAAAAATTTCCAGCAATATTAAGCTGCTTGGGTGTAGGCACAGAGAAACAAATGGTTGTTTTGCACCTAGAGTTTTTTTTTAATTAAAAAAGTTTTTTTCCAGGTAGGTAAGATGGAGAGAGAGAAGAGGCAAGGGATTGATGGTATTTTCAAAGATCTAATTATAATAATGGAATGTGGAAGCTAAGCTGAGCAAAGGAGGTAAGTAAATGGAGGATGACGTTCTGGAAAGTGAAAAAATTACGGTACCAATAGATTAGAAGTCATGAAGGAGCTTTGAGAGTGAAATATTTGCATTTAAGATGCTAGAAGTTGTGACCATGAGAGTGTGGAACTGAAGTAGAGAAAAGTCATATAATGAGGAAATCAAGGGTATGAGTGCTCTAGGGAGTTGGAGAAGTCTTCCATATTTTTGTGGATATTACTAAAAAGAATAAAAAGGAGTTGGGGTGGAGCAGAAGGCTATGAGCCAGGAGCTAGGTGGTATAGCTAGGTGGCATAGCTGCAAAGAATAGGGAGTTTGCAAGAGGGTAGAGGTGTAACGGAGTGGACATGGCAATGGAAAGAATGAAGACAATTTCAACATGAAACTTAAGAGAAAAATAGACTTTATTGGGAAGGCTATCTCAGGATGCTTTTTCCTCAAAGGATAGCCTGATATTAATTAAGATGAGAAGATGGAGTAATCATTCCAAGAAGATGTTAAGTATGTAGGAATGTTTGCTGATCACCAACCATGAGTTCCAAAGGGTGATTTGAAAACTTTGGGAGGTTGGGATCAAAGGGGAATAGACAGAGCAGTGTGGGTATAAGAGTTTTGGGAAAAGTAACCAGGGAGGCTTTTATAGGCATTTGAATCATGATAGAATTTGTCCTGATCATTTTCCAAAGGACACAGATTTGATCTATAATATTTGGGTGCAAAAAATGTCATATTTTATTTTTCTCTATTAACTTATACTTGGTTCTGAGTCCTCATCTGCCTGTCTGGTAAGAATGAAATTTTAGGCATGTTTGGGGATCCCCTTCTACTCTTTGAGGTTATAAAAGAATGGGAAGTTTCTTATACTGTCCAGGAACCTGGGAAGCCTTCTAGGCTCCATGTTGTTAGTGTTGCTGAAGTGCTGCTCATTGTTCAACTTGTTCCATTTTAAGTCTCATGCCCAGGAAACTTGTCCAGGGACCTCCTAGTCCTGCATCCCTAGGTTCAGTACCTGGGAATCCACTTCTTATCATGAGAAGAGCCTAGTATCTCCTAGATATTGGGTGGGATTGGGGCACTGGTCTTACCTACCTTCAGAAACTACTTCCTTTTATATTCCTCCAAGTCTTTACCAAATCTTCCTCACTTTGAACTCAAGAAAATCCTCATTTGACTGTTTATTCCCATGAACCTATGCTTTTGAAACTAATATCACCATGCTTTCCAAGGATTAGGTCTGGAAGATAAAAATCACTGCTGGCCTGCCAGGGAGAAGGAATGGAAAAAGAGTACTCATGCTTTCATGAGTCATCTATACAGATATTTTTCAATCAAATTTTCCTTACCTGTTTGATATGGGGTGGGCACTCAAATCTAGTCCTGGGGTCTGAATACATGATCCATGGCATGGAAGCTTCCAGAGCAAGTGCTCCCTCAGATGGCCTGATGTGGTATAGGACAATGAGTGGTACTGCTCCCTCAAACAGGTTGGGGTGATTTGGTCCCAACATCAGATCCTGTCCCCCCTGATCACCTTAGAGACTAGCACTGCAAATAGAATGGTAGGAACAAGAAAGACTTCCCCAAAATGGGACTCTAAGAGTTCTCCCCCAATATGCAAATCGCTTAGCACCAAACAGTTGCTTTCATAGTCACACAGTCATAGTGCCCAGAGTAATCGTTTCTGTTCTCACCATTGGGTAGGTGTGAGAACTGGGTTCATTTTAAAACATATGACTAATCAGCATGTATCCGGATGGTACATCTGGTATTGATGGGGCTGATCTGAAATGATGGCAATGCAGCTGAGATCTGGGAACACAGTTTATGGGTAACTGACTGAGACTTCATGACTTTAAGCTTGTGGGAGTTTGCGGTGGGAAGGGAAGTTTAGTGTCTCCTCCTCTTTCATTCAGAATATCTTCCCTTTTGAGGTATTTAGTTGAAGGATTTCCAGGCAAATTAGTTCCCAAAACAATTTGTCTTGGAAAACAATTCTGTTCTCTAAAAATACAAATAAGTAAAACTCAAATGGATTTGAGTAGGATCAATCACCCTGTGGTCACTCCAGTTAACATCCACTTGCTCTTTGTCTTGATTTCACTTAGTATGGTGGTTTGGAACTGTATGTACTCTAGAAAATCATGTTCTTAAAGTTAATCCATTTCTGTGGGTGTAAACCTACTATAAGTATGATCTTTTGATTAAGCTACATCAGTTCAGGTGTGATCTGCCTATCAGGATGGGTCTTAATCCTATTACTGGAGTCCATTACAAATGGAGCTGAGAGAGAGAGAGAGAGAGAGAGAGAGAGAGAGAGAGAGAGAGATGAAAGCAAGAAGCTGAAATCAATGAAACCAGGAAGAGAAGATAGAGACCAGAAGATGCTACCATTTTGCATTGCCATATGACGGAGGAGCCAAGGATCACTGGTAGCCAGTCTTCAGGAATAAAGCATTGCCTTGAAGATAACTTGATTTGGACATTTTCTTGTCCTCAATCTGTAAGCTAATAATTTCCCATTGTTAAAGCCAATGCTTTTCATGGTGTCTGCTTTGAGCAGCCTAGGAAACTAAAACACTTAGGAAATAGCATGTGTGAGGAACATTGACTCCTAGAAGAAGTTAACTGAAGGCTACATTCATGATAAGAACTATAAGTTCAATCATCCACTTTCATAATTAAGAATAGGAAACATAGGACCTTCTCTGATAAAAGCAACATATACAAAAATGTACCTTAGTTTTCTAAAGCAGGTTTCTAGAATAGGAAAGTGAAGTAAGGGAGGATAGAGAAAGTGTATTATAAAGAAAAGAGAGCCAGAAAAAACTAAAGAATGAGAGGGGAAAAGAAGAGAAAAAGCAAGAATTACACCGACCATCAAACACTCATTCTTATGGAGTTTCATTTTATTTACATTTTTGCTTCCTTTGCTTTTCACCTCCTTTTAAAATATTTTAAAACTTTTTATTTTGAGATAATTTCAAACTTACAGGACAGTTGTCCTGTAATTCCATACAGAGAACTCCAACATACCCCCAACCCTCCAGATAACCAAATCCACCAATTTTAACATTTTTCTACTTTTGCCATTTCTTTCTCTTCCTCTCTCCCTCCCTCCCTTCCATCATCTTCTGGACATTTGAGAGTAGGTTTCACATATCATGCTCCTTTGAACACATAATACTTCTATATACATTTCCTATGAACAAGGATATTCACTTATATAATCACCTGAAATGCAGTGATCAAGTTCAAGAAATTTAACATTGATGTAAAGCTTACATTGTATATTCCAATTTTTTCTTATGTTCCAATAATGTCCTTTGAGCCTTTTTTCCTCCATTCTGAAATCCCATACAATAGTATGTATTGCATTTGATTGCTATTATCTCTTTCATTTTTCTTTCTTTTTTTTTTTTTAAATTGTGGAAACATATATATATATATATCATAAATATTCCCATCCCAGCCCTACAAAACATACCATTCAGTGGGATTAATCATATTCACAATGTTGCAGTATCTTCACCACCATCCATTACTAGAATTTTACCTTTACCCCGAACAGAAACTCTGTGCTCATTTTGCCTTAGCTCTTTATTTTCCCTTACTCCCATTCCTGGCAACCTGAATTCTACTTTTTTCTCTGTAAGTTTACATATTCTCTGATAGTTTCTTTATGGTAACCATGGGGCTTAAATTTAACATCTTAAATCTATAACAATCTCATTTGCTTTGATAACAACGTAACTTAAATAGTATACACATTATGTTCTAATATCCCTCTGTCTACACACCTTTTGTAGTTCTTGTCATAAGTTATATGTTTATACATTATGAGTCCAAACCACTGATTTATCCTTACATTTTATGCGTTTATCTTTTTGATCCTGTGGGAAGTAAAAAGTGGAGTTACAAACCAAAAATACAATAGTACTGGTATTTACATTTACCCATTTTCTATGCTGGAGATCTTTTTATCTTAATGTGGCTTCTGTTAGTTTTCTGTTGTCCTTTCCTTTCAACCTGCAGAACTCCCTTTAGCAATTCTTGTAGGGCCAGACTAATCGTGACTAGCTTTTGTTTGACTGAGAATGTCTTAATCCCTCCCTCACTTTTGAAAGACAGTTTTTCTTGATATAGAATTCTTGGTTAACATTTAAGCACTTTAATATATCATTCAACTTCCATCTTGTCTGTGTGATTTCTGATGAGAATTTGGCACTTAATCATTTTGAGGCTCCTTTGTATGTGACACATTGCTTCTCTCTTGTGGTGTTCAGAAGTCTCTCTTTATATTTTGCATTTGACAGTTTGATTATGATGTGCTTGGTATGGATCTATTTATGTTTTCCCTGTTTGGAGTATGTTGACCACCTTGGATGTGTATATCCATGTTTGTTTATTTATTTTTTTGTTAAATGTGGGAAGTTTTCAGCCATTATTTCATTGAATATCCTCTCTTCTCCTTTCTCTTTCTTCTCCTTCTGGGTCCCCACAATGTGCATATTGGTATATATGATGGTGTCCCACACATTCCTCAGGCTCTATTCACTTTTCTTCTTTCTTCTTTCTGCTCCTCAGATTGGATGATTTCAATTGTCTTATCTTCAAGTTCATTGATTAGTTTCTCCTGCCAGCTCGAATCTGCTGTTGTACTCCCTTTTTTGTTTTTCACTTATTTACCTTGTTGGGAGGTAAATTTAAGAGACTTAAATTTAGACAAAATTAACTCTTTGTTGTATCAGTTAAAATGATTATTACCTTTTTTTCCTGTAATCTTTTTATCCATTTGATTTGAAATCACTTTTATAATTGTTATTTTTATTCTATATTCTGTTCTCTGGTATTAACTGGGAACTTTCTAGAACTGGGCTACAACCTGTATCATATCCCTCTGTATTGGTCTTCTATTGCTGCCATAACAACTTAACACAAACTTAGCAGTTTAAATAACACAGATTTATCATCTTTCTGTTTTCTAGGTTAGAAGTGAGCCATGGGTCCTCACTGGGCTAAAATCAAGCTATTGGGAGGACTGCATTCCTTTCTGGAGGCTTGAGTAGAGAATATGTTTCCTTAACTTTTCCAGCTTATAGAGACCACTCACATTCCTTGGCTTGTGGCTGCTTCGTTCTTCTTCATAGCCAGCAATGTCATATCTTTTTGAACCTTCTTCCATTGTCATATCTTTCTTTTATCACTCCTTGGAAAGGCTTCAATTTTAAGGGCTCACGTGATGACATTGGGTTTACCTGGATAATTATGGATAATCTCCCATCACAAGATCAGCTTATTAGCAAACTTAATTTCACCTGTAACCTTAATTCCCTATGCTATGTAATATAACATACTCACAGGCTCCAGAAAACTAGGATATGGACATCTCTGGGGGCCGTTTTTATGCCACCACACCATCCTCCTTCTTAGAATAATTAGATGATTTCTTTTAGTTCTACCAGAATATCTCCTATGTTCCAATATAGGATTTGTCTTTAAGGAATAGCTGACAAGGGCATTGTGACCCTATAAGTGATTTTCTTTTATTTTTCTAGAGAACTCACTTCTCCAGTCAAAATTTCATACATATTTCTAGAGATTGTTCTATAATTACTGTTCTACTGAAGCCATAGTAAATGATTTATTCCTTATTTTATTAAGCATTCTTTATTGCTGCCATCTAATAAATTTTGGAATTAATTTGAAAGCAGAAGAGGGAAAAGGGAAGTTCCATTATGAGAAGATTGTTTCAATCTAAGTTTCTGACTCTGGGCTTCTGATTGTTCAATGCCACACTCCTTTGGGAGGAAAAATGTCTTGAAGACACTTTTGTCAATAGTTTGAGTGGAAATCTTTACAAATGAAAATGTTAATATTAGTGATTTTGTTGACATTGTTTATGGTTCAGAATTTAATTAGAATTTCTAATCCATTTAGCTCTGGTCATATCATAATGTAATGAAGTAAATGGAAATTCTTTTCCCACCTGTCTCCTTTCTTAACTTCTTCTCCTATGTTATATCCATCCCTATGCTTCAAGAATCAAAGATGGTAGCTGTGGGAAGCCAATTCTTTTGATTAAATCTCTGGGGTGCTCTTTGGTTTTGCCTCCCTGTCTCCAACTCAGCACCTGCCAAGAGTACTCTTCTCTACCCATTAGAAATTAGATATATCAGAAAGGGGTATTAATTGTATCCAAAGACTGACTTCAATATTCATCTTTAGCTCAGCCTCTGAATAATTATTCAGATAATTCAGATAATAATAATAATAATAATTATTCTGCCTACTTCATGCACATTACAACCTGGTCTCTATAGCACTGGGAAATGAAATGAACTCCTCTCATATGTCCTGCAGTAAGTGGTCCATTTCAGAGATATACTCTTAGAGTACTGTTTGATTCTGACCAAAGTGTTAAAGACTTGAACAATAGGTGATCTTATGCCAGAATTCTTGCATGACAACTTCTGAAAGTCTTGATGCTTTATATTCCATTTTTTTTGAAAAGGCTGGAAACAGAAGAATACCATCAGGAAATAACTTGATTTTTCTCTTAAGCCCACTCTCTTGCCTGTCCCTAGATGATATTTCATGTGGATCCCAAAGATTTTTAGTCACTTTTGAATTTTTGAATGGCCTCATATGAAATGAACATCAAAACTTCACTCTCTCATATAATCAAAGCTTCTTTCTTCAACACAGACCACACTCATGCTTTTACCAACCAGCAGAAGGGAAAGCAAGCACACAGTCTGTTCATTTATTCTCTTTACTCCACTTTTTGCTCCACTCCCTGTGTGGTAGGCTCTGTATTGTTATTTGCATGTATGTAATTTAATTTTTACAATAATCATTTGAAAAAGGTGCTATTATTATTTCCATTTAACTGTTGAGAAAACTGAGACTTAGATTCAGTTAACTTGACCAAGCTCACACAGCTAGTAAATGATGGAGCTGTGATCTGAACCCAGAGTTTTCCTGACTTTAAAGCCCGTAACTTATATTCTCTTTAAAGGGCAAAAATGCACAAACTGAGGCATGAGTTCACAAATGAGGGAAAATGCTCTCTAAGGAAGACCATGTGTCCATAAATGTTACAGCGTTTAAGCCAGCTGATCCCTACATCTTCCCAGGATGATGCTTACTCCTCCCTCTGGGTTTCTGTTCCTGTAGTTCTCTCAGTCTCAGATGTTCTCCCCACCCTTCTCTTCCCACTCAAACCTATCACTTTCAAGGTCCAATATAAGACTATGTTCTACCATGAACCCTTCTCCAGCAGCTGCACAGGCCCAAGATTCTCTACACTCTCATCACCTATTGTAATTTCAGTTCACATCATTTAGTATTGAATTATGTAATTTCTCCTGTTATTTCTTATTTGCCTCTTCAAATAAGCTGTAAATTCTTTGAGGATGGGGCTGTGTTTTATATACTTCTTTTGTATTTCTCACAGTGCCTGGTATATCTATTAATTGATTATGGGGTTTGGGACCATTTATAGAATGGAATTAATTTCTAGTAAATAAGGTTCTGCAGGAAAGATCGGATGTTCCTTTTTGCAAAACTCATGGCAGGATAAAAATACGGGTCAAGAACCTTCTTGAGTGTTTCAAATGTTCCAGTAAAAGGCAATGGAAAGGATGCTTGTGTTACTGAAGATCACTCCACAAGGGAGAATGTTGGGCTTGATGAGAGCCAAAGTGACAGCAGGGAGAATCCAAAGGGTGTGAGAATTGTGAAGGGCCGTTGTTTCTGTCTAATGTGTTTCCCTTCTTGGTGAATGAGCCAAGAGAATGTGTATTTAAGAGCTTCCCTTCTGTTCTCCAGCTTTTGTGACACCCCAGCAAATACAAAGCATTGTACATGAATGCGTTTCTTAGTTGAACAGGAAGAACTTGGGAGGCAATGACAAATACTTCACAGTACTTCCCTGGCATCTGAGATGGTTTTCTGAAAGAGAACACAAGCTCCTATGTAGTGGATTCTCAAAGGACATCTGTGGGGGGAACTATCCCAAGCAAATATGTATGCATATCCATGCCCACAGTACAAATGCCATGAGACCGAGTAAAATCTTGTAAAAGCAAAGAACAATTAAAGGAGAGTTAAAGAAGTCTTAAGGAAAACCCATTACCACACACCTTGTCCTGAACACTGAATAATAAGTTTAGAAATCATGGTGTGTTAGTTTCAAGAAATTACAGAGAATGGGTGCTGTAGAAGGAGACTCGGGGAGACAATGGGTTGGGGAAAAGCAAAAAAACAGTATTACGTTTATGAGGCGGTAAGAAGTTGTTTTTGGGAACTGCTCATCTGAAAAATATGACTGTTGGTCTTTAGAAGAAAATGACAATCCAAAATACATCAATCTTCAATCAGCAGCAGAAACCTGAATATAGCTTTATTGAGAGTCTCACCACCCCCAAATGAAATCATAGTCACATGTCTTTACAGCCAAAGAGCCATGGCTGCTTATCTTCTTGGCTGATATATTTAGATTATGTTCAGCACATGCTTGGTGAAGTAATACTTGCCAAATTAATTCAAGTTGGCTTGGATAAGAGCTTAGTCATGTGGACCTCAAACTGGATGAAACAGATTAATAAATGTCAGAATTTTTAAATAATGAGCAAAATGCAAGAATTGCAGAAGAAAAGAAAATCTTTTGACACACCTCCTCTCCTTTAAGAGCAGAGTCTGTTTGCTTCACTCTTGCCAAGGAGGTGGGAATATTGACAGGTATGAAGTGGCTGGAGAAGGATAATTATTTTGTGAGATAGTTTTGCCCCTTTGTATATGTTCACCTGTGCAGAAATCATCCAGTTTTTTAGTGTACTTTACTTTCCTGAGTTCTGGGACTGCCTTCATTTGGCCCTTTTTCCATACTGGCTAGTACAATCTCGGGTGGGATCCTGCCAAGATCTCATTGCTCCTGAACTTCCAAAATGCCTTCAACATGCTCTGGAGATGATGCCCTCCTTGGAGCTAAGATGAGACTATGTGCCTGGACCAGCCAGGGATGGCAGGACCATAAAATGAATGGCCCTTTCTCCAGCCATGGTCTCTGCAGTGTGCTCAGTTACTTTGTTCATTCTCCTTTTGTTTTGGCAATATTTGTTCATCTCCTGTGCCCATTGCTCCAAGCATTTATTTTTTATTTAATAAATTGATTCAATAAACAATGGTTTTTATGACATGTAGGTGAAACAAAATAAAATGAGAAAAGACTATCACAGTCTAGAGGACACATGTTAAGTGTGAGCATGCAGAGGATGCCATGGGACACAGAGGAGAGGAGCTTAATCCAGTCAGCAGGGCATATCCTGCAGGGGTAATGCATGTAGGGAGTTCTCATGAAGAGTGGGAAAAGGGCATTCTGTTCATTCATTCATGAAATATCTATTGAGCACCTACTACATACCTGGCATTGACTAGTTGCTGGGAAAAATCCATAACCAAGACAGATGTAGTAGGGCCAACGCAGACATGCAAAAAACAAACAAACAAGGAATGTTCTTTAAATTTCAAATGAATCTATTCTCACCCAGAAACACCCATTCCTACTCAGTACCAGCAGGGGCAGAAGATGGGGAGTAAACTTGACATTTAAAGGTATTTTATTCCAGTTCAAAACAGTCCCTTGCTGATAAACTCAGTCTCTTTTGGGTTCCTGATCAGACTTTCAGAGCTTTTCTCCCCTCACTCTTCTCCTTCCTTTCTTGTAATGAAGCATCTGAGCACAGGGGGAGTTTATTTAACCTCCTGGAATAAGGAGAGGCGAGTCTTGTATAAATGACATCCTTCTCTGTTGGCTCCTACTGACTTCAGCTCATCTCCACCTGGGAAGTGACTTCTGTCATCTCTTCATCCACTGTGTAGTATTTGATCTTGGCATGGGTAGTGTGTGATGACCTTAGCTCAGGTGCTTGGCTATTTCCTCTTGCTGAATAGGTGCCACTTGAACTCTCCTATGAGGTCTGATAATAACTCAACTAGATCATGGCTTGCTACATGGACAATTCAACCCTCAAGATGGCAGTGCCCCTAGAAAGTTCTTGGCCTCTACCCTCAATCATTTTCCTTTCTCCACCATCCCTTCCCCTCGTGGTATTCTGAAACTCCTGGGTTCCTAGTATTTAGCACGGAAGCCAAGACAGATTTGGGGGCACTATTTTCCTTTCTACTCTGCTTTTCTGCCTTCATGCTGCCTTTACCATGACTCCCAATTGTAAATGGAACTTAGCCTTTCTCTGATTTTGGCTTCCATTTCAACCCATCTAAGATTTTTATCTTCCTGACCCACTCTACCAGACTGAGGGACTCAGGCAGCAGCTTTACCCTAGATTTTTCCCTTCCAATCTGAATCTTCCCTTCAACTGGAAGAGCTCTCTATTTTTTTATGGACAGATGGGAGCTTTCTTTATGTCATATCCTGAGTTTTCTCTACCAATGGTTTGTGGTTAAATTCCATGTTTGATCTCTAGGCTTTGTTCTTGGTATAGAAAAGATACTTATGAAAATTACAAAAGTCTTTAATACTGAATAAAATCTGACTTTTCAAATTATTGTGTCACTGGCTTCAGAAATCTATTTTAGAAATATAAATCTGAGCATTTCCCCCTTTCATTTAAATTTCTGTTGTATCAATTATAATTATCCCCCAGGTAGTATATGCCTCTAAATGAATGGAAAGGAGGTTGTATAAAAGGGAGAAGAAGAACAAGAGAAAATGCACTAACATATTTTGCAAAATATTTTCCCCCAACCCAGATAATCTGTCTGCTCTCACTGGGTTTACATTTTAGTCTAGGGAAACTAAACCTGAAAGATGATTCTTGATATTGGTAACAGAATGCAGGGAACAACATGGTAGAACATGGCTTAGTGTGTGGTTGGGAATGACAGTCTCTTTTATGGGGAAGATCCGTCTATGGAGGTGATATTGAGTGGTGGCATTAAAGATAAGAAACCAGCTGTGCAGAGTTCTGACATGATGTGTACTGCAGACAGAGGCAAGAGTTAGTGCCAAGACTCAAGATAAAACAAACTTGGGGTGTTTGAAGAACAGAGAGGCATGTGCACTTGGAGTATAGTCAATTAGGGGAATAATGTCCCAAAATGAGGAAAAAAGGTAGGCAGATGCCCAATCATATCAGGCTTTTGTAAGCAAGGTAGAGATGGATTTATTTTTGTGAAGCTAACAACATTTATGCTTTGAGGAACCTGAGAGGAACTCTAGCAATGTATGTATGGCCACTTATTTTTGTTATTTTTGAAAAGGAAGATGTTTTAACTGCAATCATTTAGGACCACTTTTTTTTTTCCCTACTTCAATTTCTCCTCTGTCACATGCTTCCTTGTCCTTGTGTTGGATGGTGTTAGAGTCTTTTTGTTGCACAGTTCTATGGATTTTGCCAAATGAATACTTTTGGGATCTGGCTAAGGGAAAATTGAGTTGGGAAAACATTTAATCTGTGTTTAATAAGATGTATTCATGTATTTCAGAAATATATCCATTAAGTTAAGTTGTTGCTAGCTATACCAGTATATCACTCTCTGTATGAATTTATTCCATGTCCTGACATGAAGGTGCAAGGTCAGAGATTTTATTTTGATCTGAACATGTGCCAAGGCTCCTGGCAGCAGATGTATGAGGACACACTGGGAGATATAAGATTTGAAATCTTTGGAATCAGAAGGTAGTCTATGGGAAGTTCTTCCAATAAGAAGATTTGAGAAATTTACAGTGGAGGATTTGTTTTTATCAACTCTAAGTTCTTTCTGTAGGAAAAATGTTCAGTGAAGTATATACAGGTAAATCCTTTTTCTTTTTTATGGATATAATGTTATGTTAATGAAAAGGGCTGAATTGCCAAACCCTATTCACTCAAGTTAAGGTTTTTCTGAATACCAAAGATTATTAATGATTCAAAGGATATAGGCAACAGGTACAGATGAAATATTCTCTATTTACAGGATCCTAGAATCATTATTCACAGCATCAAAAAATATCCTTTTTCTCTTGCATTAGGAAGCTTTTGCTTTTGTGTTAACAGATAAGTTCACAAAGGAAGTCATTTTGGTTTTGGAACTTGTTAATTAAATAGCTTATGTGACTACTCTCATTTTCCAGCTGATGATGCCCCATAAATCCATAAATTCCAGGTTTATTTACAATAAGTCATCTAGACTAACCAGTAGAGCCTGCTAAAAATTTTATCAATAGGGCTCCCTATTATTTATCCAGAAGTAAATACAATTAATGTGTTTAAAAAAGAGGTCTGGCTGAGGTCCTTCATTTTTACCCTTATCCACCCAATCTCTTTTAGGGAAGGAATGAGTTACAGGCCTGCTCTTCTCACTAATGAAATAGAATGAATCAGAATTTCTGTGTTTGTGGGACACAGTCTTAACTACTCCTTTTTTTTTTTTTTTTTTTTAAGATTATTTATTTATTTATTCATTTATCCCCCCTTGCTGCTTGTGCTCACTGGGTCAGCTAACCACGCCGTGCGGGCGGGCTTGCCTTCACCAGGAGGCCCCGGGAACCGAACCTGGGGCCTCCCATATGGTAAACGGGAGCCCTACTGATTGAGCCACAGCCGCTTCCCTTAACTACTCCTTTATTCTCCTTCTTCTGTACTGCTAGGGTCTGATGATTAGACAGGGAAACCCTCTCTTTTCCTTGGTGTTTATAACACTATGTGAAGTTTATTTCCTTGTTTTCTTTCTGAATTGAGTAAAATAAAAGAAAGTTATATCAAAAGATAAAGGATGAACCTTCCAAACAGAGGAAACACAGTGAGTAGAGGTGAATGAAAAGTTTGGGGTATGAATAAATAAACTATTTCCAGTGAAACACTAAATTCTTAAAGCACAATGATTTTCAAAAAAATTTCTTAATGTTTTATATAGAAATGTAAAACATATCAGAAGTGGAGCTCTTCATGAGCCTTGATTCTATTGGCCCATCCTTTCCCTCAGCACCTCTGCAAGAGGTCTGGAGCCTGACCTTGGAACCTAGGTTGTCAGGAGCAATGCTGTGCAGCTATAATACAGATATCCTTTAGTACCAGGCTTGGGATTTTTGCCTTAACTCAGGTGTAAAGAAGTGCCACTGAGAATATTTGAGTAGGGAAGCTGCGTGTTAGGACATCTACTAGATAATTATAGAATAAAATGAAGCAGAATAAAGTTAGTGTCCTAGAATGAGTAATGGATAAACTCTTTTTAGTTCAACATTTTTTGAGACTTTTGCTGAATGGACTACTTTGTGCTGCACATCCCACTGTCCCTCTGCTGCTTATAGTTCTCCAATGCGAATCTGGGCTGAGTAATAGGGAATTATTCTTTTCACATGTTTTCTCTGAGTTGCCTAAAGTCCTCTCCTATATCCCCCACCCACAGATAAAATTTTGACAAAGAGCTTGATAATCACAGTATCTATAGTTTACTCGGTAGCATTTCTCTCTCAGCAGCATAGTGTTGCTCAAATGGAATCCATGTTGTAAAGTGTACTTAACGAGCTGATGATAGGTGAGTTCATAGATGTTGTCATTGGTCACTTTGAAACCACATGTGATTAATTGGAATAATAGTAAAGAAAGGCCTAGTGAGGGGAAAACAGTACTTTGTGATAGGTCCATTCCTATTGCTGGCTTTTGGAGTTGGGTTATTATTTCAGACTTATGTCACCAGTATGAGGCCAGTTAGATAAGCTCTTGGAGTTCACTGCAGATAGGAGCCCTTGCTCTTTTCTGTAGTTATTGGAGGAGGAGGGTAGAAGCTCATAAAGTATAATTACCTGTGTCAAAGTGAGTTGGAGATGCTTTCAAGCATTGTGGATTTCACATAATACTTTGAAGCCCAAGTACAGAGCTCTCCATTGAGTTACAGTAATAGAACTCGTATCACTGAACACACATCACTCAGCACACAGAATTAACCTCTGTGCCCCATTCTCTAAAAGGAAGTCATTTTGCAGAGTCCAGGCAGGGCAAGCCTCTTCGCCTTCCTTTGAAATGCCACTGAACTGCTCAGCCATTCTCAAAAGACAAAAGCAATTCCCTTTAAATTTGGAGATATAGATGTTGGAGAAATTTTGGCTAGATTCCTTCAGATGAGGAAAGTTTTAGAAATGAGTGAAGGATTTACAAGCTTTTTCTTTGTTTTCTAGTGTCCTGAAGTTCTTTATCTCATTCTCTATCAGTGTCTGCACACATGGTAACTGATAAGTTTGGAAACATGTTTCAACTTTTGGTCAGATGAATCATTGTTGTTTCTCTAAAGTTGGCAATTAAATTGGAGCCTGGGCTTCTCCTAGGCCAGAGTTTCCAAAACTTTATTTACATGTGTAATATTTGTATACTATCCAAGATTTCTTCCTGATTCATATATCATCTCTACTATTCTTTACTTAATAATTTAAAAATTGATTTTATATGGACTCACAAAATTCCATTTAAGAAACAGCTCTGAAATCTCTTGCTTAGTAAACATTAAATACATAACTATTAAAATGATATATGTTTATAATATATATCGTGTGCCTCTAATGGAATGCGTACCAGGCCTCTCTTCTCCATTTGCTCACTGACATCTCCTAGTTGTCACAAAGGCACCAAAAATTCAACTCAAAACCAACTCTAACCATACTCACCACATTCATCCAGGGCCCCTTCTCTCAGTGAACGGCACCATCCTCCATCCAACTGCTGAAGTTGAAGACACAGGGGTCATCTCTGACCTCTTTACACCACATCTAAATTCATCATAAAGTCTTGTCAATATTAACTCCTGAAATTTTAGTTCTTGAATCCATCCTAATATGATCTAAGAGTATCCCCAATTTAGGAGCTTGGTTTTAGGCAAGTGCAACTGCTTCCTGACTTGTGTTCAGTGATGCTTCTTTCACCCTCCAATTGGCTCTGAACACTGTAGCCAGAGTGCTCAGTTCAAAGACAAAATCATTAAGACCCTCCTGTATCTCCAGCCTAATTTCATACCTTGCCCTCCCCATTCTCACTCACTGGCCTCTCTCAATCCTTTAGTGCCTCACACTCTGTCCTGCTATAGTGCATTTTCAAATGCTGGTTCCTCCTCCTTCCAATCCTTTCTCACTCCTACATACTCTTTAGCCCACTTACTTTCTACTCTCCCTCCAGGTCTCAGCTCAATTACTAACTCCTCAGGGAAGGCTTTTTTTGACTTTAATAAACTAGACCAAATCCACTTATTTTCAATTTTCCTACAACCACAACTCTACTTCATCTCACCAAAGTTATAAATTTACATTTATTTTTGTGATAATTTGGTTAATATTTGACTCCTTCACTAGATTGTAGGGCAGAAGCTGTGTCTGTTTTGCTGTCATTTGTCTAACCAGTGCCTGCCATGTTTCTCAGCACATAGACTGGCCTCAATAAATATTTTTGAAATAAATGGATGAATTGATAATAGATTGTGAAGTTGGAGTCTGAAAAAGAGACACAGGCTTCAGGACTTGCCAAGGAAAGAAATTCAATGAGAATCTAGTTTTAAATTTTCTTCAAGAACAGGTTACATAAGCAAGTAACCATTTGGGAAGCTTCCCTCAGCAATTCTTTAAAGATTAATGAAAACAGCATCGAACATTGAGTTTTGACAGATGCTTCAAGGAAAAGAGGAAGGAAAGCAGAAATAAAAAGACAGATATTGATCAGTAAGAGCAATGTTGAGAAATTGGAAGGAGCCTGGGGGGAGAATTGAAAAATAGGTTAGAGGTAAAGCCTAGGAGTAAAAGCTAAAATGTTAGGCTAATTTAACCTGAGGAATCAATGGGTGATGTGTCATTTAGCCAATGCCTGTAATATCCCACTGTGCAGGCCAGAGAAAGAGAAAATGGCTTAAAATTTCACCTTGAGAATTCTGTTTGATAAAGGAGTTTTTGTTTTTTGTTTTTGTCTTTATGGGTGATTAAACTGTGGAACAGAATAATTGGGTGGGCTGATGAATCTTACCTGGAGATCCTTTAGGAATGGAAGAGGCAATTTGGGCAGCTTGGGACTATGTATACCAGAAAAAAACGTGTTCTTAGATTTAGTCCATTCCTGTGGGTGTGAACTCTTATAAATGGGACCTTTTGGTGAGGTTACTTCAGTGAAGGTGTTGCCCACCTGAGTCATAATGGATCTTAATTCTATTACTGAAGGCCTTATAAGGAAGGTCACAGAGAGAGAGAAGACCAGAGGGAGCAGCCAGAGGCTGAAAGTCAGTGGAATCCCAAAGAGAAGGGAGAAGTCAGAAGAAGCTAGCCAAGGACCAAGGATCGCTGGCAGCTAGCCCCAGAATGCCAGTCTTTGGGAAGAAAGCTTTGCCTTGAAGTTGCCTTGATTTGGACTTCTTCTAGCCTCAAACATGTGAGAAAATAAATTCCCATTGTTTAAACCAACCCATTGCATGATATTTGTTTTAGAAATGAGGAAACTAAAACAGCAACCTTTTATCTGGGATAAGGGCGAGTGATCAAATAAGATATCTTTTAGCTCTTTTGTGTTTTTGGGATTTGTGGTTTTCTTCCTCAGGACTTTTTCCTTCACCTTTCCTGCTAAAATCTCAGAGTGGAAATAATTTGATCTCAGAATATACTGTAGTGAAGGAAAACTCCAGAAACATGTCAATGGGTATGGTATGATGTACTCTATAGTTTCAGACACCTTCCAGGAAAACCAACAACCCTCCACCATGAGAAGCTGTGGTTAACAGGCTTAATTTTCCTCTCCTCAATGCAGGCCCACTGCCCTTTCATCAGAACTTGCCTGGGACTTCTCTGTTCTTTGAATCTCTGCTCTCCTTTTTTTTTTTATTATTATTTTTTTTATTTATTCATTTATCCCCCCCTTGCTGCTTGTGCTCGCTGGGTCAGCCAACCACGCCGTGCGGGCCGGCCCGCCCCCACCAGGAGGCCCCGGGAACCGAACCCGGGGCCTCCCATTTGGTAAACGGGATCCCTACCGATCGAGCCACAGCCGCTTCCCATCTGCTCTCCTTGATTGGTGCTGATTGCCCAAGACATTGGCTTCACCTCCCCAGGCATCCATTCTCTTCCTTTTTGCTTCTTCTCAGACCTTATATCTCCTGTATCTTCAGCCTCACTTTCTCTATTGGCTTCTTCCTATTAACTTTTCAACATGCTCAACTGCTTCCATCTTAAAAAGGACAAAATTCTTTCAACCCCATGGTCCCCTGAAGGTGCTACCTTATTTCTCTTCTCCTTGTTCTAGTCAAGGCTCTTTAAATATTTTCTTATTTTGCTGACCTCACTTTTCTATTTATTCCTCAACCCACTACATCCTCACTCCTCCTCTCCCCTTTTCTCTGAAGCATTTGTAAACACTATGAATGATATCCTTGTCTGTATATTCAAAAGCATGCTTTTCATTCCTTAACTTTCAAGACATCTTAAGAACAAACAGCATCTGACCACACCTTGCTTCTCGAAAACTCTTTCCTTGGATTTTGTAATATCATAGTTTTCTAGTGTTTCTCCTTTTTCCCTCTCTCTCTTCCATCTCAGGCTTCTCTGTGGACATCTTTTACCCATCACTTAAATGTTGGCAGTCTTCAAGTACTGTCCTAGGCCCTTGTATTATCTTACTGTGTAAACTCTTTTTGGTCAATCACAGTGAGCATCTCAAGCCCAGGTATTTTCCTGAGCCCTTTGTTATAATGTCTTCCTTATCTGTTGCTACCAACCAGTGCTACAGCTGCTTTCTGTTCCTCTAAAACGTTAAGTAATTTTTTTCTCCACAGCTTTGCAACTGTATTTCTCTATGCTTGGAATTTTTCTTCCTTTGCGCAATTAACTTCTTAACATTCTTAAGAACACAGTTGGTCACTTCCTCCAGGAAGTTGGTTAGGAGCTCCCTCTAATTTCTTTCACTGTATTGTCATTGCCTGTATACTTGCCTACCCACCCCTCCCCCCCTCCCCCCACAACTGGTAGATAAATGTCATGATTGGTAGAGATAAGAGTTACTGCATTTATTGTCTATACTCAGTCCTGGCATATAGTTGAAAATGATTAAATATTTGATTCAAGTGCAATGAATGTTATTGAATGAAGTTTTAAAGAATACTACGAACATCTAAGTACCTTTATGCTGACAGAATGGATACTGGTGGCTGGAGATAAATGATTCTTTCTCTGGTCCTTGCCTTTTTTGGGAGTGATAACAAAACACTTTATATAATACTTTATTGAAAAACAGTAAAAATAATGACAGGGCTTTTATGGACATTTAACTAGAAGCCTCAAAACCTTACTTGAGCCTAAACTTTGATGGGTACATTAACTTAACTGACATTCAGTGATCTAGGATAAAGTCCTACTCGGAAATGTTTAAATTAAATTAATTAAACAAACAAACAAACCAATAAAAAACCTTCTGTGAAACAAACAGAGTTACCTTGGCTCTGTTATTTATGTAGCATGTACCACGTCTGCACCTCTTGCTCTGTGAACCACCAGCGAGGGGCTGTGACTGCCTGTTCTGCTGTTGTCTGTGCTCCTGGCATTTTGGATGATGTGTATTTGCTTTGAAGTAGATAGCTCTTCTGCATTTCACATGGAGAAGAGTCTTGCTAAAGAAGACCCAGCTGCACTGAGCAGGGTACAAAAGGGCAGTGTGATGTTATACATTTCTACAACATCCTGTCATTGTGAAACACTTCCAAGCCCTTGTTTATAGGATTTTTATAAAAAAAAGCTTGGAAGCTTTTTCTAAGAAAATTCTGTGGAACATACACACACAGAATTTCATAGCTATATTATCTTGGCCTTCAGTTTCTTCATTTGTAAAATGACCTTAAGATCTTGGAGTCTCAGGATATACTTCAAATAGAAGCAGGTTTCACATCTGAAGTACTTTTGTATTGTCTGAATTATTTTTTTAATTAATATTTTTTTTATTTTTAAAGAAGCTTTAGATTACATAAATATTACATTAAAAATATAGGGGATTCCCATATGCCCCACTCCCTCCCCCTCCCACACTTTCCCACATTAACAACATCCTTCATTAGTGCAGTACATTTGTTACAATTGATGAACACATATTGAAGCATTGCTACTAATCATGGACTACAGTTTACAATATAGTTTACACTCTGTCCCGCACCATTTTATAGGTTATGACAAAATATACAATGGCTTGTACCCATCATTGCAATATCATGCAGGACAACTCCACGTCCTGAAAGTGCTCCCATATTACACCTATTCTTCCTTCTCCCATCCCTCAGAACTCTTGTGGCCACTGCCTTTATATCAATGATAAGAGTTCTTCCATTGCTAGAATAATAAGTCTATAGTAGAATAATAATGAGCCTACTTTACGTCATTGTTCATTTCCCAATCTTGAGGATTTGGAATGGTGATGCCCACTTTTTTTCTAATTGAGAGGGTGCTTAGATCCCATAGGGCAGATGAGTAGAACTATCTTGCTTGCAGTTGCAGATACTCTGTTCCTTGGGATGGGTGTTGTCCATCATCATCTCCTTGTTAGTTGTCCAGGGTGAGTCCAATGAACTGGAGAGTAGGCGTTGCAACTCTGCTGAAATTCAGGGCTCAACTGGCACATGGATGGAGTAAAGATTTAAGTGTCTGGGACATATATTTATCAAGTATAGTGCTAATTATAGGTTCAAAGAAAAGAGACAGAAGAACCATGTGTAGAGAACCTATAAATGAATCTAACTCTGTTATACTGGGAAGCATAAGTCTCCAAATTATTTTTAATGAGAATAGATTTTAAAAAATCTCACAAGCAAAATTAAAAGCCAAATATGAAACTTGAAAAAATATCTTTGTATCAGTAAGAAAAAGACAAATGGGAAAATGAATAATTTCCAATATGAAAATAATAAATGGCTAATGCAACATATAAAAAAATGTTCAATTACACTTATCAGATAAATTCAAATTAGAATAATAACACAAACAGTGAACTCTAAGTTAAACCATGGACTATAGTTAATAGTACAATTATAAAAATGTGCTTTCATCAATTGCAACAAGTGTACCACACCAATGCAAGGTGTTAATAATAGAGTGGTATATCGGATTCCTGTCTTTTATGCATAATTGTTCTGTAAACTCACCTTCTCTAATTAAAAACATATAACAAAAAGATTGAATTGGGAAATATCGAAGAGACATAAAAATATAAAAATTAAAGATAATAGCCAATATTTGGCAATAATAATGGCTAACATTTATTGAGTGCTTACTGTGTGTTAGATATAGTGCTTTACTTTTACTAATATATTTATTCATCATGAGTAACATTTGCAGTAGATATCATTATCAACTCTAATATTACAGATGAGGAAACTAAGGCAGAATGATGATGAATAACAAGACTCCTGGTAGTGTGTGTTGGTGCAGATGCTCTGGAAGACAATACTGATTTCGCTTGGGCTGTGGAACATCTGGTTTAGCCCTGCAGCATATGACCATCTCTGCTTCTCTTGCTTAGGAAACTTTTTTTACATCCTTTTCTCCTCCTAGAAATGATCTCTACAACTCCAACTTATAATTTTATATTCTCTGTCAACACACATCTGTCTAGGAAGTCATTTACCTGGGTACTCATCTTTTGTTAACTATCAAATTTTAAATCTGTTTTATCTTAGAACATCTGTATATCTTTAGCTCAATTATGTATATAATACATAGGTCTAAATAAAATTATTACTGTACCAATACAAAATGTTAATCCATAACCAGTCATTTAAACTTATGAATTATCATCTCATGAGGCACCCAAGGAATAACAGACATTGAGAAGGGTAAGCATTTCCATGGAGGAGAAGGAGGAAGTTGATTCAAAACGTGTAGTGCTGCCCTGGAAAAGAGAGCTGGGATTGAGGACATGATGTGATGGAGAATCTGGGCATTCAGGGCTATAGCAAAGAAGCACTGGGCCTCTGGAAATTGGAGCAGGGAGAGAAAAGACTCCTAGTGGGCTGAAATGGCCACCATTAGAAGAGATGGGATTGTACCAAAGCCATACTCTACAATCATGCCCAGCGTCAGCTCTCACCTGGATGATCCTGTGGGGCTGAAAATCAGAAAAGGAGGAGTCCTTGTTTTGGGGATGGAATGTTTCCAATGACTCCCTCCATAAATGTCTCTATTAGACTATCTTAACCATTGGAAAAAAAAAATGTTTCTCAACTTGTTTTGCTCCTCTGCACACAGGCAGCTGCTTAGACAAAATACACATCAAGTTATGAGTCACTTCCTGCAACTCTGACCCTCTCTTTTTCTACTCAAGAAAGTGTATCGTATGCCGTTTTAAACTACAGTTTTTCTCCACCCTATCATTCCAATATACACCACCATCTTCAGGAGTATCCTTCCAACATTCACCTAGAGAATCACTGCACTAGATAAAGAGGAACAACTTAGGAAAAAGCTGTATATGATCTATTTCAACAAATCAGGAACTCCTGAAATTAAAGAACAAAACACCCCACAAAACCCCAGATTTATCTGGAGTAAACGTATGCTCCACCATATCAATCTGCTCAAGGCCTGAGAAGCAGCTGCGTTCTGGTCGGCCTCCTTCTCCCCAGCCTCCCACCCAGCGTCTGGCATTCCCACTTCTTTAACTGCACTTCTGTTGCGTTAATGAAAATGTAGCCCCTAGTACTTTTTTTCTGTATCTATAAACCCAAGAATGTACTCATGGGCTATCTTTATTTGAATACGGATATGTTTTAATTTATAATGATTATATTAAATTACTTAACTTTACGTTGGGGATAATTTAGCACCTTTAAAGAGAAGAGTTTCTAAGTTATTCATCTAAGGGAGTTTAATTAGCTGTAGCTAGAGGAAAGTACTGTTTTCTAAAAATAGAGAACTAACTCTAAAGCCCATGGAGAAGCTTCTCTCTGGGGTGGCGGGGCGGGGGGGTGGAGTAAGGCTGTGTTTGGGCATTCTGGAAAGTAGCAGCTTCTGTACATTGAAAACAACACAACAAAAAGATCATTTGCTTTGGAAAGCAAGACAGAATCAAATTAAGTTAATTTAGGATTTTATCTGTTAGAAAATTAAATAGTAATTAATTGGAAACATTAATTATATGTAATAATTATGTGAATTAAAATTTAAAATTTGTGAGTTTTGACTAATTAAAAGTGTTGAAATAGAGAAAACCAAGTAAAAGGTACTATTTCTTATTATATAGTAAAATAAGAAAGAAAGTAGTTTTTGTAATTAGATCTACCTTTCCTTTTACATTATTGATTTATTTAGCTGGCAAATAAATTGACTGATGCATTTTGTACTCTAAAATATATTCCTATTTTATTTTCATACTGGCAAAGCATTTCTTTGGAGTTTTAAATTTTCCAATTCTAAAACTCTCCGTGGCTAGTATAAGTGCAGGAGAAATTTAAAATGTTCCACAAAGCTGAGAGTGAATTATGTTAACTAGGCAACGGGGAGAAGGAAGAGCAAGAAAAATGTTCATTGCTAAGGAAACAAGACAAGGTGGACTTTCTAGCTCAGGTTTTTGTTTCAGAGATACCGAACAGTTTTTCTTATTCTCTTTGGAACTCACTATTATTCCCAGCAATGGGGCTCTGAGATCAGGCTGACTGATGATGTGACCTCGCACATTCCTTGTGTTTCTTTGTGTTAATGCTCCATGACAGGAAGTTATTGGTGCGTACCTCTTCTGTGAGATGCTAAGCTCTGGACAAACTGGAATAGAAAAACCAACTTTTGTTTAAACAAACCTTGTCCTCATTGCCATATGCTCATGCTGGTTCTTCCTGCAGCTGCAAGGTCTGAGATCCTTGGTCCTGGTGTACTGTGAACAGACCTGGGAAGGAGTGGAGGGGCAACGTTGGTGAAATGCTGACTGCAAACACAGTGCCCTGGGAGGAAAACGGGTTTGGTTTGATCCCTTCTTCCACTGTTCCAGCTTCAGTAATGACTCCAGATTTTCCCAGAGGATTCAAAACATTCACATAAGAATGTGAAATAGTTTGTGACAGCAGACCGAGAACTACCTGTATACTTAGGAGTATGGGTAAAATACAGAACTCAACACACATGCAGAAGAAAGGTTTTGTGCTAAGAAAGATCTAAGTATAGACAAAAGCAACAACTAGAAAACTGTGGCATTCTTCACAGATTGTATGTGGCTGGTGGCGACTATTGTCACCACAAGAAAACATGGGTAATGATTTGTCCTTCCTTCAGAGCAATGATGAGCTAGCTCAGGCTAGAACCTGCTCTTTGGTGTGGCTTTGCTTTAGAAACATGGAAATGCTATTCATTTTATGCTCATTCTTTAGGTGAAGATTCTGCAACTTTTTAAAGATCACAGGAGAAGCTTGACAAAAGTAATAACCATTTTTATCTGGAAGGATTTTCTTAATAATGAAAGGAAAGGCTAAATTGTTTTCATACCTTGCATAGTTTAGAATAGTATGACTGCTGAGGTACTTTGGTTACAATTGATGAAAGGATATTAAAATTGAGCTATTAACTATAGTCCATAGTTTACATTAGGTGTATTTTTTCCCCTATGTAGCACCCTATTACACCTTGCATTAGTGTGGTAGACTTGTTATGCTTCAAGAAAGAACATTTTTACATTTGTACTACCAACTATAATTCACCGTTTACAATAGGGTTCACTGTGTTATACAGCCCTATGTTTTATCTTTCAATTTCTATTACAGTAACATATATATGACCTAAAATTTCCCCTTTTAACCACATTCACACATATAATTCAGTGCTGTTAATTACATCTAGGTTCTCTAATTTATTAGTGTACATTTGTTCACAGGATCCTCTTATAGTCCCTTTTATTTCAGCAGGGTTGGTAATAATGCCCACTTTTTCATGTCTGATTTTCACTATTTTAATCCTTTTCCTTCTTTTCTTTGTCATTCTTGCTAAAAAGTTGTACATTTTTTAATTATTATTTTAAAGAAGCTTTAGATAACATAAATGTTACATCAGAAATATAGAGGTTTCCCATATACCCCACCCCCTTCCCTTCCCACACTTCCCCATCAACATCTTTCATTAGTGATGAAAACATATTGAAGTATTGTTGCTAACCATGGTCTATATCTTACATTATGGTTTACACTTGGCACCTCACAATTTTATAGGTTTTGACAGTGTATAATGGCCTGTATCGATCTTTGCAAGGTCAAGCAGAACAATTCCAATGTCCCAAAAAATGTCCCATGTTACACCCATTCTTCCCTCTCCCTCCCCTCAGAACCTCTGGTGACCACTGACTGCCACTAGTTCTTCCATTACTAGGATAATAAGAAGTCTACTTTAATCCATAATTGCATTCCTCCCTTATGTTTGTTCATTTCTCAATCTTGAGGATTTTGGGATGGTATGCCCACTCTTCTTCCAGTTGAGAGGGGACTTAGATCCCATGGGGCAGATGGGAGGAATTGTCTTGCTTGCAGTAGTAGATTCTCTATTTTTTGGGATGAGTGTTGTCCATCATCATCTTTTTGTTAGTTGTCCTGGGTGAGCCCAATGAACTGGAGAGTAGGTGTTGGCTGTAAGTCTGCTGAGATTCAGGGCTCAACCAGCATAAGAACAGACTAAAGATTTAAGTCTCTGGAACACATATTTAATGGGTATAGTGCTAATTATAGATTCAAATAAAAGGAGCATAAGAACCACGTGTAGGAAAATTATAAATGAGCCCAACTGTGATACATTGGGGGGATAAGTTATCACATATTCCAAGGTAAGGCCCACGTACAGGGTGCCAAATTCCTGGGGTTCTCTGCCCTGCCAGTAGTGTCTAGATGTCTCTAGAGCCCTCAGCAGCACCCCCTGCTCGAGGCACTGTTTACTGTGGCAGTCCGTGAGGTCCTCCTAAGACATGCATAAGCGTAACCTCTTGATGTTTCCAAAGAACCAACTTTTGGTTTTATTGCTTCTATTTTTTTTTTGTTCTTTATTTCATTTATCTCAGATCTAATCTTTGTTATTTTCTTTTTTTGCTCACTTTGGGTGTACTTTGCTCTTCTTCTAGTTCTTCAAGTTTAGGTCTCTGATTTGAAGTCTTTTCTCTTTTTTAATGTAAGCAATTAGAGCTATAAATTTGCCTCTCAGCACTGCCTTTACTGTGTCCTATAAGTTTTGGTATGTTATATTTTCATTTCCATTCGCCTCAAGATTTTTCCTAATTTCCCTTGTAATTTTCTCTTTAACTCATTAGTTGTTTAAGAGTAGGTTGTTTAATTTCCACATATTTGTGAATTTTCCATTTCTAGCTTCATTCAGGTGTGGTTGGAGAATATATATTGTGTGATTTCAGTACTTTTGAATTTATTGAGAATTGTTTTGTGACCTAAGATATGATCTATCCTAGAGAATGATCCATGTGCACTAGAGAAGAATGTGTAATCTGTTGTTATTGTATTTAATGTTCTCTATATAATTGTTAGGTCTGGTTGGTTTAGAATATCGTTCAAGTCTTGTATTTCCTGATGGATATTCTGATTAGATGTTCTATCCATTATTGAAAGTGGCATATTAATTTAATTTTGAACCATTAATTTCTTTCTTCAAGTCTGTCAGTATATATATATATATGTGTGTGTGTGTGTGTATGTATGTATGTATGTATTTTTTGTTTTTTAGGAGGTACCAAGGATTGAACTCAGGACCTTGTAAATGGGAAGCAGGTGCTCAACCATTGAGCTACATTGCTTCTCAATGAGAGTTGGTTCTTTTATGTGTGTTTTTTTAGGAGGTACTGCGAATTGAACTCAAGACCTTGTATGTGGGAAGCAGGCGCTCAACCACTTGAGCTACATCTGCTCCCGAGATGCATATATATTTATGATTGTTAAATCTTTGTGTTGAATTGACCCCTTTATCAGCATATAATGATCATCTTTGCCCCTCATTACTGTTTTTGACTTAAAGCCTATTTTATCTGATATTAGTATAGTTACCTTAGCTCTCTTTTAATTACTACTTGCACCGTATATATAGATTTTCCATCCTTTCATGTTCAACATACTTGTATCTTTTAATTTAAGGTGAGTCTCCTGCAGACAGTACATATTTGGGGCATGCTTTTTATTCATTCTGTCAGTCTTTTCCTTTTGATTGGAGAGTTTAATCCATTTATATGTAAAGCCACTACTGATATTGCAGGACTTTCTTCTGCCATTTTGCTATTTAGCCTTTGTACATCTTATGCTGTTTTTGTCCCTCAATTCTTTCGTTAATGCCTACTTTTATATTTATTTGTTTGTGTGTGTTGTACCATATTGAATGCCTTCTCTTTTCTACTTTTTTATCTGGATGTATTTTTCATATGTTTTCATTGTGGTTGCCATGGATTAAAATTTAATATCCTAATCATATAACAATCTTATTTGGTTTGATACCAACTTGACTTCAATAGCACACACATATACTCTTCCTATAATCCTCTATTGCCCACCTTTTTTGTACTTGTTACCACTTATATCTTTGTACCAAGTATGTCCAAATCCATGGATTTATCATTACTTTTTATGCATTTGCATTTTAGCAACTGTAGGACATAAGAAGTGGAGTAACATACCAAACAATACACTACAATAATACTGGCATTTATAATTACCCAAATGGGTAGCTTTGCCAGAGGTCTTTATTTCTTTATGCCACTTAGAACCATGGTCTAGTGTCCTTTCCTTTGGTATTGCTTCTAGGGCAGGTCTAGTGGTGATGAATTCCTGCAGCTTTTGTTGATCTGGAACTGTCTTAATCTCTCCCTCATTTTTGAAAGAAAGTCTCATCAGATATAAAATTCTTGGTTGGCAATTGTTTTCTTTCAACACTTTAATTATTTCAACCCACTGCCTTCTTGCTTCCATGGTTTCTGATGAGAAATCAACACTCAATCTAATTGGGTTCCCTTCTACCTAACATGTTGCTTTTCTCTTGCAACTTTCAGAATTCTCTCTTTGTCCTTTGCATTCGATAGTGTGATTAATATACGTTGGGATGTATTTTTTTCATATTTATCCTGTTTGGTGTTCTCTGGGCTTCTTGGATGTGCATATTCCATCTTTTGCTAGGTTTGGGAAGTTCTCTGTCATCATTTCTTTGAATATTTCTTCTTCTTTTTTCTCTTTGTCTTCTCCTCCTGGGACTTCCATAATGTGCATATTTGTATGCTTGATTGTGTCCCAAAAGTGTCTTAGGCTATTTTTGCTTTATATAATTCTTTTTTTCTTTCTCTCCCCAGCCTGACTCATTTCCATTCTCTTGTCTTCACATTTGCTGATTCTTTCTTCTGCCAGCTTCAGTCACTCTTGAAACTCTCCTGGGAATTTTTCATTTCTGTTGTGGTGGTCTCCAACTGTAGTATCTCTGTTTGGTTCTTTTAAAAAATTTATATCTCTTTATTAAGATTCTGATATTGCTCCTTCATTGCTTTCCTGATATCCTTTAGTTCTTTCTTTGTACTTTCCTTCATCTCCTTGAGCATGTTTAAGGTAATATTTTTTAAGGCTTTGTTTGCTTTGTCCACATTCTCATCTTATTTGATGGTATTTTCTGTATTTTTAACCTCTTCCTTTGGATGGACCATCATTTCCTGTTTCTTTGTTTGTCTTGTATTCTTTTGTTGCACACTGTACATTTTAATATTTTAAAATGTTAGCTCTTGGATTTGTTTCTTGGTTTTGTAACCATTTGGTCATCAGTTGGAGATTTTCTTAAGCTTCCGTGCTGCTATCAGGTAGGTCTACCCTAGGCAAATGCAGTGTGCAGGGTCCTCCCTGTCTTTTCCGGGCCTGTGCTTTGTTCTGGGTTTGTACTTGTTCACTGTATTGGAGTTCTCCTGTTTACAGGAGTTTGAATGCCTCCTCTATTTCCCAGGAGACAGACTTCCCTCTCCTGGGTATTTAAAGCAGATGAGCCTTTGTCCCAGATTGTCTGCCTCTATCATTTCTTCCACTCCCTTGGTTGTCCCATGCTGCTTTGCCTGGAGGGCAAATTTTGGGAGGGGGTACATGCCGGAGAGGAGTTTCCCAAACCAGTCTTTCCCAGCTGATACAGGGCCAGGGACTCACAAAGGGCTCACAGACTTTAAAAAGTATCCTGGGGTGGGGATCAGGAGGGCCCCAAATTCTTCTCCCATGGCTCTCCAAAACTGAGCTTTCTTGACCTGCCCAGCAAATGTGCCCTTCAACAAACTCTCCCCCACATACCTCAGAAAGCATAGCATCTTTAAGTCTCTTCTGCCACTGTCCAAGACAGTTTGGGACAATGGCTGCCCTCAGAGCTGGACCCAACAATCCGAAGTCAGTAATAAAAAGCCATGATCAGGGATCATCCATGCCTACCACTTGCATTGGGGAAGAGGATTCTTACATTCCTTTCTGGTACCAGTGAGCTAGCCAAGGGCTGGAACCTATGACGACCTGCTGTGAGAGTGGGTGATAGGAGCTGGTAACCACCACATGGAGAGAACAATTTACTGGTCTTTACCATAATTTACCAGCCTTTTTCTCCCGCTCTTCCCTGGTTATTGTACAGTGTTCTATTCTCCTCCAGAGTTTCAGTTCATTGTTTCAGACAATTTCAGCCTGTTTAATAGTTGTTCTGTATAATGACTGAAACCTGGTCTTCCTACTTTGCTATCTTCCCACAATCCACTTCCTTCTATTTTAAGTAGGATTTTTCTTGCTTCAGTGCATACCCTGTTACTGCAGTCCTTTAACTGTTTTTGGAGCTTTGAGAAAAGATGTTTCTGCCAGTTCACTTGTTTTCAAAGCTTCTGTGGGAGGACAAATCCCTAAAGTGTCTCACTCCGCCATCTTGATAGGGGCAGGGCTCTTCCACCCTTTCTTACCCACACCTTCTCCCTTGAGTGTTATTGCCTATAATTGCTAAGGCTATATGTGTTAGCTATTATTATCTCTGTTTATAGTCATGTGTTTATACATATGTACATGTTCATATATAAACTCACACAAATACATATATACTTTTTTAAACAAATGAAATTACTTTGTATGTCTTATTAAAAACTTTGATTTTTTTTAAAATTCAGCAATATGCAATGAACATCTTATCATGTCAGCATATACAGTGATAATTGATTCTGTTTCATGATTATAAAGTGTATCAGTCAGCCAAAAGGGGTACTGATGCAAAGTACCAGAAATCTTTTGGCTTTTTTTTTTTTTTTTTTTAAAGATTTTATTTATTCATTTATCGCCCCCTTGCTGCTTGTACTCTCTGGGTCAGCTAACCACGCCGTGCAGGCGGGCTTGCCTTCACCAGGAGGCCCCGGGAACCGAACCCGGGGCCTCCCATATGGTAAACAGGAGCCCCACTGATTGAGCCACAGCCGCTTCCCGTCTGTTGGCTTTTATACAGGGTATTTATTTGGGGGTGTGGCAGTTTGATGTAATTATGAATTCCAAAAATATAATTGAATCATGCTTGTAAACTGATCTGCTAATCTGGGCATGATTAGGTTAGGATTAGGGCGTTGAGCCCCACCCCTTCATGGGTGGGGAATTGAATATAAAAGGCAAGGCAAAGGAAAGTTGAAGCAGTCTTTTGAGAAGCAGTTTTGATGTTGTAAAGAAGGCCCCAGGAGAAGAGAAGCCAGCCGTTTGCCTGATCATCTACAGCTGACCTTGTGTAGGAAACAGGAACTAAGCCCAGAGAGAAACGCAGTCCCGGGAAGAGAGGAACCCCAGAAGTCTGAGCCCTGGCAAATGCCGGCAGCTGTCTTGCTCTAACACGTGACAATGAACTGTGGTGAGAGAAGAAACTTAACGCTTTATGGCCTAGTATCTGTGGACTTCTGCCCCAAATAAATACCCTTTATAAAAACCAACCCATTTTTGGTATTTTACATTAGCACCCCTTTGGCTGACTAATACAGGGGGTAAAAGCTTACAGTTACAGGACCTAAAGAGTCAAACTCAAGGCAGCTTTCTCACCAAAGTCTGTTGCCATGTGTTGAAGAAAGATGGTGGGTGATCTCTGCCAGGTCTCTCCTCCCTTCTTTCTTTTAAGGCTCTGTGGTCCCAGCTTCTTCCAATCTCAACTGAAGGCTGGCATAGGGCTCATCTCTCAGGGCTTCCTATATCAGTCTGGCATAGGCCTCGCTTCTTTCCAGGGGCTTTAGCTGTTTGAGACTTCTCTCCTCTGGCATCTATGGAGTTCTCTCTTCACATGTGTCTTCCTGAGTGAGTGTCCATTTATATCAGCCCACCAAGGGGGTGGGGACTCAAAGGCCCTAAACTGATTTTATTAAGTAAACTTGAAACCTTTGAAGTTAATACAATTAAAGGGTATCACACCCAGAGGAACAGACCGGTTTACAAACATAATTTTTTTTTCTTTTTTGGGAATTCATATATAATCTCAAACTGCCACATATAGTATTCCTAGTTTGAACAGTTCCTGATTTATTTAACCATTTTCAAGTTGAAGTTCATTTAGATTGACTCCAAATATTTTCCATTACTAAAAATACTGCATTGAATTTCACTTGTCCATGTACTTTTGTATACTTGTACAAGAATTTCTTTAGGATAGATTCCTAGAAGTAGAATTGCTAGGCCAAAGGTTGAGCACATTTTAAAGTTTTAAGGACAAAACTTTAGAGATATGGAAGTGTCTCCTTGCCTCTTCTCTCCCACAAAAAGGAATGTATCCAGAACAGTTTGGTAAAGTCTTGTTCTAGGCCAGGATGTCTCAGGATAAATTGTTGTATAGAGTCAGTCAGCCAGTTCTTCTTCCTGGTACAAGAGTTTGAATTTATAAATAGAGAGAACAATATTGAATTTCTTATTACTCAAGCTGTGTGTAAAATTGCTTTCCAAATATTAAAAAAGTAATTTGGTTTGTTTTTCTAGCCCACTTTCAAATGGCATTGCCCCTACATACCTTGAGAAGATTTTCTCTGGGTCTCATAACTCACCTTCCTATTGGCTAGTTTTGGCTCTCTTTTTCTTTATTGTATCATTTTTCTCTTGTTGATTCTCTTGTATTTCATAATAAATAATGACTTTGCTGACTTACTGTTAGAAGTCCTAGGCTACTTTTTATAGTTCCACTCCTACCAACTTTTATGACTGCTTAGAAACACTATGGTGGTTAAGGCAAACACTTCCTCTGGAAAAATAAAAAAAAAAAGAAAGGGAAGAAAAAAAGGTTTCCTTTTATACAGTCTTGAGATTTCTTATCTACAACAACCCAAATGACGTTGGTGACCCTGGTTTATTCACTCTGCCCCTGATTTTAATAGTCCTGGCATTCTTGTTAAAACAAGAATGATGTTTCTGCTTATATTTATGTAGCTTAAAGACATAAAGTGATTTTTAGTTACCTCATCAATTCCAAGTTAATATCTGGATTGTTTTCTCCCCTGACCTTTAACTCTCTGTAAGTATTGGTGATTCCTTGGTTTCTGCCTTATGGTGAATGTATGTTTCTTCTTACTACATTTGCTTTGTTGCATACTTTTTTTTGGTTTGTCTCACTAAAAAAGTAACACACATTTGTTATAAAACATGGAGAAAATACTTAAGTGGAATTTTAAAAAAGTAACCTTGATTCTAGTCCTCAAAGAGATTGACTTAATATTTTGAGCCTTTTTCCCTAGGAGTTAAAAAATTCTCTATAATTTAAATATATCTTCTGTGTATACAATTTTTATCTTTGTATGTTTACTTAATATCAGTTTTAATGGTTATGCAACATTTCATAATAGGGTGAATTATGATTTATTTAACCAAGTAGCTATATTTGAACTTATGTAAAAACCTTATAGTAAATTATGCTTTGATGCCCATTTAGAAAAAGCTTTATCAGTATTTCAGATTATTTTATGAGGAAAAGGGAACTGGATTAAAATATGTGAATTATTTTTTAGTCTTGATACATATTACCCTCATTTTCTTCAAGAAAGGTTATGTCAATTACGTACCCAAATTGAACATCTCACCATATCCTTACTACCACATTGCATTCTTATTTAAAGAAATATAGCTGGGGTCGGATGTGGCTCAACTGGTTGGGCGTCCGTCTCCCATATGGAGGGACCCGGGTTCGATCCCTGGGACCTCCCGGTAAAAAAATAAAAATAAAAAAAAAAAATAAGTTGATAATGTGAAAAATTGTCTATGATTTGAAAATTTATTTATTTTATTAGTAGTGTGATTAACTTTTCTTCTTGTGTTTCTTTATTCATTAAGGATGTTAACCCATTTTCATTTATTTTAAATAGTATTCCATTTTAATTTTATTGTTGCAAAATTTCATTTAGTTAAATATCTATATTTTTCCATTTTGATATCTTACAGTATTTTTAGCTTAGAAGGCGCTTCTCTATCTAAAGATTTAGTCAAGAAAATATTTTTAAAATCAATTTTATGTTTGATTTTTCTTTTTTTTTTTTTTTTTTTTTTAAAGATTTTATTTATTTATTCATTTATCCCCCCCTTGCTGCTTGTGCTCGCTGGGTCAGCTAACCACGCCGTGCGGGCGGGCTTGCCCTCACCAGGAGGCCCCGGGAACCGAACCCAGGGCCTCCCATATGGTAAACGGGAGCCCCACTGATTGAGCCACAGCCGCTTCCCTGATTTTTCTTACATTGAACTCCAGTTGGCATTTATTTTGGCAGCTATTGTGTGGCAATGTAGACAGACACCCTAAGTCTCAGGTTTTTCTGAAGGTTTTTTTCCTAATCATGTTACATGCCCATCAGGGTTGGCAGGAGGATCTGCTTCACAGTCCCTCAGGGTTCCAGACTGAGATGGGTCTCCTCCATCTTATGGTGCTTCATCTGGAAGACATGGCCTTCCAGGTCTTCCTGCCTGGGGAAGAAGAGACAGGGAATATACTGGCTAATAATTGCCTTGGCCTTTTATTAGTGACACTCATCACTTTTCCCCAGAGTCCACAAATGGAAAATTTTGGGGGTAGTAACTCTACTACAGAATCCATCTTCCTACTTCTTACCATCAGTTAATATTATGACAACTTGAGAGTAAGATCATGTGACTTTCTGCTTAGAATCCTCCAATAGTTTCTCATTCTAGTTTGAATGAAATCTAAACTCTTAAACTATGGCCTAGATGGGCCTGCCCAGCCTGGCTCTTACATACCTTTCCCACATTGTTTGGGGTCATTGGAGCATTTCTTATTCTACTTCACTCACACTGCCTTCCCTCTGGGTCTTGAGAACACCAAGCACTTGCTAACCTTAATTCTTGCTTTCTTCTCTTTGGCATGCTTTTGCACTAACTTCTCCTTCAGCTCCATTTCATCTTTCCAGTTTTGGGTGAAATGTCACCTGCCGAACAGTGTGAGCTATATTTCTTTCTGGAGGAAGAGACGAAAGAGGAAGTTGGCAGGTACATGCTCTCTAGCTCAGACCCTGGTCTGCTTTCTTTTACCTACTGCTCAATCCCAAGAAGGTATTAGTTATAATAATTTGCCAGGAAAAATATAGAGGCAGAAAGTGAACATTCACTGTAATTTCAAAATATTTTGCTGCAAAAGCTAAAGGACATAATATAGTGTTCTGAAGAGATTTGAAGGACGGGGATTATCATAGCAATGGATATTTGTTGTTTGAATATATTTCTAGGCATTTTCCACTAATACCATGGTCATTATAAGAAATACTTATTAGTGGGTTGATTTCTAAGTAGTCCTATTGCATTAAAAGAAATTTGCTGGTAAGTATCCTAGTTTCTAGAATAGTCACTTGAGTTTCTGTAGTTTCTGGTCCTCTAGCAATGCATGCATGGTTCATTCATTCATTTATTCACTCATTTATTCAACACACATTTATTGAGACCTCTACATGCCAGGTAATGTTGGAATCCCAAAGAAGAGCAAGGATGGACTCTGTCCTCAGAGCTCAGAGTTTGGTGAAGGAGACAGACTTCTGAAGAAACTACCAATAATGGTGTCCAATATGAGAACCAATAAGAGTGATAATCAAGCTGCATTAAAGAGATAAAATCTGAATATGTTCCCTAGGGAGAAGAGTAGTCCTGGGGCAGAGTAAGTGGTGTGACCCTAGGCAGGAGAATATAGAGACCATTTGCATGTTTGGAGAACTGAGATTAGTTTAATGTGCCTGGAGTGTACATTTTGTTCTGGGGAGAAGGGGAGTGGCAAAGGACAAAGGGAGAAAGTCAGTGGAGCCAGATGGTGAAGGAAACCCTTGAATGCTGTGCTACCATGTTTGAATTTTTTCATGGACTTGATGGAGAATGTCAATGGGAGTGACCTACTCAAATTTGTGTAGAGACATAATTCTGAAATCAGTGTGGACAATGGCCTGGATTATAGATATTGCTTGATTCATTATGTACCTTGCTTAGTTTTACAGGGGTAAATATATAAAATCCTTTGTTGCCACCTAAAATATAGCCACTCTTTTTATGGGAAAGGAAACTAAACTATAATAAAACAGTCAAAGCACTAAATCATGGAGATAACGATCCCTCTGAACAAACCAACCACATCAACTGAAATCATTTATCTCCATCAAATTATTTTTCTTCAGATCATTAAGGTTTTTCCATTTTAATATTCTACCACAGTTTTCAAGAATTATACCTTATAACACTGAATGATAATATGCCACACAAATGTTAAACTTGCCAAGATTCAGGACTTGTTTTTGGTAGAGGAGAAATAAACATAGCCCCTTAGGGGTTTATGACATAATGCATCTGTTTAGGGAAAAAAAAAAAAAGCTGAAGCAGACAGGCTTTTGTAAAATCCTGTCAATCACTCTTTGGGCTTCTCCATTCAGAACATTTATGGACAAACTTAAGAGATTTGCATTCACCCTGCAAATGGTCAGTATGAACATTTATCGATCTAAATGAAAATAAAACTCCAGTGCCCTTCCATAAGAACCAGAAGTTGCACAGCTGTTATGTCAATGGTATTTTATTGCTTGTCTGTATCATTGGGTCTAAGTAGAAGCAGGGGGAAACAAATAATTTTCAGGCTTTGAAGCAATGCCAATCATTCTGAGAGACTAGGAATCATCGGGATTAATTTTGCTTTTTATAAAAGGTCCCTCTCATCAAATGAATTAAAGTTGATTTTTGAAGAAACATTTTGTTTCTGTAAAAGAGGATTTCCCACCTGAATGGCTGGAAAATATTCTCCAAGACATCCCTACAGCCAAGAATAAAGAAATAGAAGAGAAATGCCTATTTCTTCTCTAAATTCTCCAGGAACATTTTTTATTGGGAGAAATGCTAATTCAATCTGAAAAAGAACTCATACTGATGACAGGTCCATATGTGATTGTGGATTTTGGTTTTCAATGGCTTGGCTCACAGTTTGAACAACTTTTCTGCATCTGATGAGGTAAATGACTGGAGGCTGGACCACCAAAGAGTACTTTCATTAGGAAGAGCAGCTAACATGACCTGGTTCCACTGTGAAAAGTCCCAGAGTCAGGGCTGCTTCTTAGCATGCCTCACCTCTCCTCGGGGAAGTCTAAGCCTAGCTCAGCTACAAACATCAGGACAGAAAAGTCCCATTTGCCACTGTGATTGGGGAGTATGAGTTCTTCTGTGCTTTCTTAGGGGTGGACAGAGTATGTCTAATCAGGACAGTTCAAGAAGAAATTGTCATCTCTCTAGAGGATTGTATTTTATAGTCAGAGACTGGTAGTCATTTAAAGTAAATTGTCTTGAGACCCTTAAGGTCAGAAAGAACTTCAAAGGTCTTTTCTTGATGAATTCTCTCTACAACATTCTCATCAGTTTGCACTTGAATTCTTCCTCCACTAAGGAGCTTGCTACTTCCCAAGGCTGTCTGACTGCAAATGTTATGACCCTTAGATACTTTTGTCCTGATTTCTGTCTAAAGTCTATTCTTTTAACTTCCAAATTGTTTGTCTTAGTCCTACACTTCTTTGGAGCTTGGAGCAGGCATATGATTGTTTAGACCAGTGCATCTCAAACTTTAATATGCATGAAAGCCTTGTTACAATGCAGATTCCCAGGGCCTGCCCCCAGAGATTCTGATTCAGTAGGTCTGAGGTTCTGCTGGGACTTTGCATTTCTAACAAGTTTACAGGTAAGGCTGCTGCTGCTGCTGCTGGTCTGCAGATTACACTTTGAGTAGCTCTGACTTAGAATTTTCAAAATTCCTTCCCCCTTCCTTTGGGAACTGGAGCTGGCTTTTCCTTTGGGGACTAACTTGCCTGCTACTCCAGGCAAACTGTTTGGGACTGCAGCCAAGCTGCTCCATGCGCTCCTAGCCAAGTGGTGGCATGTGACACAAGGTGGGTCAAAGGAATGGTGTCTCTCAAGAATTTGAAACAAAGGCAGAAAACAGTAGGACCTACATCATCCTATTGATGATAACTGCTGTGTTGGTCCCTGCATCTGCCATGTTCCCCATTGCTCCTGATCCAAGTATGTCAGGAATAAAACAAACCCAAAGTCAGTGGTTTTCAAATTTTATCAGGCATCTGAATCATCTGGTAAATACAGAAAAAATTATTGTAAAAATCCAAATTCCCGGACTGCACCTACAGCATTTCAGATTAAGAATATTTGAGGAATGGCCTTGGACTCTGCATTTATGTGTTCCTGAGATTGCACTTTGAGAAACATCGTCTTAAGCCATACTCTACATGTTTTCAAAGCAATTCTGCATGAAGTCTTAGGATCTTAGGGTGTCCACAAAAAAGTATTTTTAAAGGATGTACCGAGAAATAAGGAGCCTATGACAAATTAAACTCTTCACAGATGGAAGGAGCAGCAGAAGCTTTAAGCTCATCCTCAGAAACTTTGAGTAAGAGTTTTTATGGTTCTGCTGCTTTGTACACATAAGTGTCAGGAATGTAGGAATGTGGTTGTCTATATGACTTAGGCAATGTCCTTAGCAATGGACCTTTTCTGGAAGCAGAAGGGGAAAGGAAAAATTGATAACTGTGTAGTTCATTTGATCAGTGTCAACAATTACTATAGATCATCCAGGTCCAAAATTGCATTTTTTATACTGCATGATGACATTTAGATGTAATTTCTCCCCTTCCCTTTGTTCTATATCTACCAGATGGCATACCAGACAGCTCTTACCTCTGCTGATGGGCAAGCAAGAAAATCGCCTTGAGAGGGCAGAGAAAAGCAAGGGTTTCTTTGAACAGCATGTGCGTAGGGCTGGTGTTGTCTAAAGGAGAAGGGAGGGCAGAACATTAAGGTCTTAAAGCCATCATTGTGCTCAGGGAGTAGGTTGGGAGTTTGAAAAAGAGAAGAAACAAAAGGCTCTTTTGGGATTCTGCTTGAATGCAGACAAGGTGTTTATTTATGGACTCCTAGGCCCTCTTCATTCTGGGAGAATCAGAGAAGTAGGAGAAGAAGGCAGAGATTCTCAAGTGCATTAAGATTCTTAAAAATGAAATATTATTATTGCTATTATATCTAAATACCCAGAAGTATAATTTAGCTACTTAGCATGTATATTCATAACTAGTCATTTCTTGGGCCAGTACTCCTAAGCAATAAGTGATTTCCTTTGTCTTCGCCAGAATGATTTGGAATTTAAAGTAGAATTACACAAAGCATTTGGTCACTTCTGATAACAATGGTAGGAAATAGAATATAATAGCCTTTGGATTTTTCCTTTAATTTACTTAAATTTATTTTTGGGGGAGCAGAAGTAGCTCAGGTGGTTGAGTGCCTGCTTCACATGTATGAGGTCCTAGGTTCAATCCCTGGTACCTCCTAACAAAAATCGTTTTTGTATGTTCTTGAAACCTAGGGTCAGACTACTTCTATTTGGCAAACTAGGATTGGACAGATCTCCCATGGGGAGTCTGATGCTAACGTGACTCTTCAGAGTTGTCCCAAATTAAGGCAATAGGGCCAGGCTTTTGTGTCCCTTTATTAACCAGTCACTGGATGTGGGCTGCCTTTGGAAAGGGGGTGTGCCTTGGGGGCAGTGGCGCTCTCCCTCAGTGCAGTCCCCACTGAGGGCCTCAATTAAGAGCTGTCCGATGGCCCCATCTCCAGCAGCTGGTAAATAAGTGCCTATGTGGGATCAAGGCAGTGCACCACAGCAGCCACTACAGTTCTGGCTTTCCCAGTGACTGCCTGGTGGGTCTTGGTGACACAGCTAGGAAGTACAGTGGAGTTAATACTCTGGAGAAGACTTTGACAGAAGATGGGAGATGGGGTAGAACCAATGGATCAAATGCTCTCCTTGCCTCTCCTCTATGGATTGTTCTAAGATGCAGTTCATGCAACTGAACAATCAGCTGTATTTTTTGCAAAGATGTGACCAGCTTTGTAACACACCCCCTTGTATGTGCTCTCCCTCTTTCTGTACTGCATTTCCCTTTCCCCTCTTACTCTTGTTTCCCTGAGATTATACCCTTGCACTAAAGTGTTAGAATGGTAGCTTTTGCAGGCTCTGTTTTCTAGGGAACACAGGCTAAGACCAAATGGCCTTATTGTCATCTCTGGAGTTATAGGACTTAAGAAATATAAGGGGCCTCTTTTACAGGTCAGGAAACTGAAGATCAAAGTGGTTCAATTTTTGGTGTGTGACCCAGATCCAGAACCTTGGACTCCTGACTCCCAGTCCTATGTTCTTCCCACTCGGTAACATTATATATATATATATACTAACCTATGGAAGGAGATATTACCCCAGAAGATGACCCTGTGATGAGATTATTCCCCAGTGTGCATTAGCTGGGGACCATGCTGGATAAAAGTGAAGTTGATCTTTTTTGTGTCATTTCATACAAATGTCTCCCAGAGATTTTTAAAATTGTAGAGTCTATAGACTGTTAAAAACTGGTGGAAAACAGGGAGATCATCAAGCCCTGTGGCTTCCAACATTTTAACCATCAAGAATCCCTTCTGTTATTTCCTTTATTCTCTACCCCTAAACTATGTTTTATAAAGATTTCTTCTGAATTGCTTTATTAAGAAATCACTATTTTTCTGTTTCTTTAATTAACTAAAAACATACAAAATTTCCATCAGAGTTCTTGATGTGGGCTTACCTTTTTAGCCATATACAATGTTCTTAAATATATAGCTTCTACTAGAGAGAAGAGTGGGATGAGACTACCTTATAGAATCCTTCCTGGAAGTCCAGGGAGTTTGCCACTGATCTGATCTTGCCCTCCCACTCCCCCAACAGAGACCCAGTAGGTAGTAGAGCTTTGACCAGAATCTGGGTCTCCTGACTTAACTCTGAGGCTCTTTCTGAATGTACAACAACATTTGCCCTCAGGAGCCTTTTCACTTCTCATTGGCCATTGTCAAGGTCCTTAGTGCTGATTATTAGCAGGCATTATTTCTACCAAAATGCTGGTGCCTCTTCCTTGAGTGAGTTTCTGCCTGAAGTTCCCTCAGCTTCTCTTGCTATCTAGAGATTTGGGTACTGGGCTGCCATGCTTCCTACAGGAGGGTCTATTTCAGGGGAGAACATGAGATGGGGTCTTGTCAGGTAAACTCCAGTTGTTCCCTTCTCCAGAAGCAGTTCTCAGTGGATTAGCCATACCAGACTGTTCATCCCCAAACTGCCTGTACAGTCAGGAGAGAGGGGACATTTGTTAGTTGTCCCTGCCTATGATTTTCAGGTCAATTTGCATTTCAATTTTCTTGAGAAGAGAAGCATTGAAGGTTAGGAAGGGTGGTATCAAAGGCATGATTTTATGGAAAACATTTTGGTAGGGGTGAATGTCTTTATTTAGATATTAGTACTGAATTTAATTCAATACACACATTCTTGTGCTTGCTAGTCTCTTAATACTAGGCTGGGAATCAAGAGAATTAGGTTCTAGTCCTTACTCTGCCACTCCTTTGCAATGTCATCTTGTCTCACCTTTTGTAGGGTTCTGTTTCTTATTTTGTAAACTGTGATGATAATGCCCATTTTAGCTTTCTGACAGTTTATCACTCTCTCTGCCACCAAAACCGTGGTTTAAGCTACAGTCATAGAGATGAAAAACTGCAAGACAGCCTCCTAACTGGTTCTACTCTTGCTTTGCAAAAAAGAGCCATTCTCCACAGAGAAGCCAGAGTAATCTTTTGAAAATGTAAATTAGGCTCTGTCACTCTCCTGCTTAAATCTCTCCAATAGCTTCCCATTAGATGTAAAATAAAATGTGAGTTTTTTATTATGACTCTGTGATCTAACCTCTATTTCTCTCATCCTCCTCCTTTTATGCTTTCCCTGGAGTACTTTGTCCTAGCCACATTGATGTTCTGTCTGTTCTTGGAATGCACCAAGCTTTGTATCTGCCTCAGAACCTTTGCATTGCTGTTTCCTTCCCCCAGAATGCTGTTCCATGCCTTCTTGGCTGCCTCCTTGCCATTCAGGCCTCAGCTCAAATTATTTCCCCAGATGTCCAGAGTTCCTCTTTGGAATGATGGAAACATTTTGGTAATGGATGGTAGTGACGGTAGCACAACATTGTGAACACAATATGTATCTTAATATGATTAAATAGGGAAAATACTAGATTCCCCTATTTAACAGATAAAATTTTAACAGAATAAAATTTTTTTAAAAAAATGCATGGAACTATACTGTACCAACGGTGAGCCCTAAGTTAAACCATGGTCTTTAATTAACAGTGCTCTTATAAAAATGTGCTATCACCAATTGTAACAAAGATTCCACACCAATGCAAGTTGTTGGTGGGGTAGTGTATGGGAATCCTATATTTTATGCATGATTGTTCTGTAAACCCATAACCTCTCTAATAAAGGAAAAAATATTTTCCCAGAGGCCTTTCCTGACCCCTTACTTAAAGTAGCCTTTCATCCCTACCCTTAGCTCCTCTTTATTCAATCACCCTTTGTTACTATTTGTACTTATATGATTTATTTTTTGTTAATTTACCCATTTAATAGGTTTTTTCCCTATAGAAAGCCAGCTCATCAGGCAGGGCCCACTTCAACCTTCTTCACTACTATATCTATTTCAGCTACTAGACACCCAGGGCAATGCTCACTAATAATGTGCTGAATGCTTTTGTTCAGTTCACAATAATTATTGAGATCCTACTATGTGCTAGGTGCTGCTGTAGCCCCAAGGCTTAGCAGGGAACAAAACAGACAAAGCCCCTGCACTGTGGCGCTTATATTCCATGGGGACCAGCTGGGGGAAAAATCAGAAAGCATAAATAAATAAACAAGTACATATATTTCAGGTGGTGGTGAGAGCTAAAGAGTAAGATAAGTCAGGGTAAGGAGGTTTGGAGTGTCTGGGCGGGATGGGATCAGTGATGGCTCACATTTGATGAGAGCCTTCAAGGGAGTGAGGTAGCAAAGCATGACCTTGCAGGTAGTGGGGAAAGAATGTTCCCAGCAAAGGCCCTGAGGTGAGTGTGTACTTGGTGTGTTGGAGGAACAACCAGGCTGGTGTCATTGTAGCAGGAAGAGCACGGGGAAGACCAGTAGGAGATGAAGCCAGAGATGAGGGCTTCAAGTCGGATCACACAGGGTCTGGCAGGCCATGTAAAGGCTTGGGCTTACCTGAGTGAGAAGGACAGCCTTTAGAGACCTCAGATCAGAAGAGGCACATGATGTGTCCTATTTTCAATGAGTCACTCTGGCAATTGGGTTGTAAATAGACTTGGTTGGGGAGGGGGCAAAAGTGCAAATAGGGAGGCACACTTGGGAGACCAAGTTAGGAGTGTTCTGATTCTAGGTATATTTTGAAGGTAAAGCATTCAGGATTTGCTGATGGATGGGAGAGAAAGAGTCAATGTCGATTCCCATGCTTTGGCTTAAGCAATTAGAAGAATGGACTTTTCATTTACTGAGATGGAGGAAGGCTGTGGGAAGAGCAGGTTTGGGGAAGAAATCAGACAGCATTTTTTTTTCTTCAAAGATTACATCATCTTAAGGTTGTATTATTATTATTATTTTAAATAAAATCTTATTGGAATATGTCATTCATACATAAACATACATAAATGATAAGTGTATAGTAAAAGTTGTGAACTTACAAAATAAGCATGCATAACATCATACAAGGCTCCCATACATCACCCCACCACCAATACCTTGCATTGTTGTGAAACTTTTGTTAAAAACTATGAAAGAGCATCGTCAAAATATTACACTTAACTATAGCCTAAATCAAGCATTTGATGTATTTTTCTCCAAAACCACCCAATTATTAACACCCTGTTTTATTATTATCATTTGTTATAGTTTATGAGAGAACCTTCTCATATTTGTCCTGTTAACCACAGTCCATCTTCCACCAATGGAGTGTTATAAAGCCCCGTGCTTTGTACAGTCCATTCAAAGTGTACACTTAGTGGCTCTCATTTTCATCACAGTGTTGTGCTATCATGACCTCAGCCAATTTTAGAACGTTTTCATTACTCCAAAAGAAAAAATTCCATACTCCCTTATATCTCCCTGTAGGCTCTTAGAGTTGATATATCTTCTTTGCCATTGCTGCAAAAATATTACAATATTACTGTTAACTATCACCCATAAGTTACATTAGTTGTAATTTTCCTGTGTATCACCATATTCTTAACACTTTGTAAAAGAAGAACATTCTTATATTTATACTCTTAAGGGCTCTGTTATTATTATTAAGATGATAGAATCCTAGACTTTCAGGGGCCTTCTAGAGTTCCTCCAGTTTTCCTATGTAACATTCTCTGCCTTCATTTAAAAATTATTCTTAATTTTTAAATTTAATTTCTTAAAAATGTATTTGTATGTGTGTGTATCCTTTGGGGTATATATAAATGACTTGAGGACATGAAGACATCATGTGATACTTATAAAGAGAAGCCTGGTTTTAGCTTGTTCTGGGGTGGCTGGCCCTCCGCTCCCCTACCTCACTTTGGATAGGAGAAAACCAAAGCCCAGAGAGGTGAAGTGGTTTGTTTGAAGCTAGACAAGTGGTGAGTAGAAGAACCAGAAATGGAACCAAGATCTCTGTTCTTTGGGGCCCGTGCCAGTTTAGCAATATGATACTAATTCTCCACTGTTACATCTGATCACAGGGAACTGGCATCATTTGAAAGCAAGGATTAGAAATAAGTTGAGTAAAATATATATGTGCTTAAAATTCATTGTCTCTTCAGAAATATTTGAAATCACACTAAATCCAGAGAGGGCAAGTGAAGGCAGAGTGAATGTTTACAGTCACAAGGTATGAAGTACTAACATATTTGCCCAGAACCTACCAAAAAACTTGAGTATTGATTTCCTCTTTGTGCCTTTAAAGCAACGGTAAGAGACAAGCTGTTTCATTAAGAAATTGCTGAAAAGTGCTTCTGTGATCTGAGGCTGCCTGTAGCATATGGAAAAAATTCTTTGAATTTAAGATGTAAACGTTCAATGGACTGCCTGTCCCTCCTAGTCTCCGCATGTGAGCCCGTGGCCTTGCTGAGGACAGACTGACTAGTGCTTGGCTTGGGGAGGGAATGATGAATCTGTACCCCATGCTCCTCTTCCCCCCTTCCCCGCCCCCAGGGGTTTTTGCTTTACAAAGCTGTAGAAGGGCAATACAAAAATTGGCGAGTGTAACACTCTCCTTGAATGTTTCTTATGTTGGAAAGTGAGCAATATAAATGTCTAATTAGAGAAGAAAGACACTTGCACATTTAATCTTGGTGGGGGCTGGGATCACACCCTTCTCATTATCGCTTCTGCTACCTACAGACTTCTCTGACGCCTCTATTACTTTCCAACAGCTGTGCCAGCCACTGTACTTGTGCAGCTGAGCTGCTGCTTGCGGCGGGATGACTTTGCTCCAGAGGTGACAGGAGGACCAAAGCCCTGGTTCAAGTTTCTTTAGTACTCGGTGGGAAAAAAACCACCAATTCAAATCCAGTTAGGGGTCATGGTCAGGCTTTTGGTATGCTCGGTTCACCTGTAGGAAATTCCCTACTTAAAAGACAGATCTAAGTGTTCATATACATGATGGGCTTCTATAGAAAATGCCAGCCTGTCATCTTCCAGGGAGGTGTGACTTTCAAAGCCAATTAGCTGTCAGCATTTTGATGAGTTTCAGCTTTGAGCTTTTCCTATTGTGAGTGGGAACTTAGTAGAGTGCTACTCTTCAGATTTTAAAAGCAAATATATGAATAGCCAACAACTGTAGACCTGTAGGAATAAAACATTGGGGAAAAATATTTTAAAAAGAAAAGAAAAATATCCCCAGTGCAAAAAGTCTAGCAGTTGGAAATCTTGTTTTATTGGTCCATGGTCACCAACTACCCAAATTTCAGTTTCTCTTTTTGTAGGGTGTGGTGGATCACAGGGCAGAGTAAAAAAAGTACAATTTACATTAATGAGTTTACATTTGGTTAAGGGCTTTTCAGCCCAAATAGCAAAAATTATTTTTGTATTCCCAAACCCTTTCTGTTGATTCAAAGAGGCTAAATTTCATGCCTAGTCACCTTTCATCCCTTTGTTGAAGAACCAGAATGAACCAGGACTGCAAGCTTCAGACATGGACAGTAACATTTTAACTTCCAATATCAGAAAATGCTTTCCTGGAAAGGGTAGCTCCTAATGCTGCTGATAGCAGGCCGTGGCATCCACAGCTTATTTTTTTACTCCCATTCTGGCAAAATGGCATTAAAAACAAAGCCATAAACTTGTTTCTGGGGTAAAACATCATGCAAGCAAAGGAAAATCCCCCTGGCTGACAGTGAGGCACCACAGACAAAGTGCCATGGGACGCTGTCCCCACACACCCAGCTGGGTGCTGTGCGAGTGGTATGGAGCTCAGCCCAGTGCGGCCATGCAGCCAGCAGGCACTCAGCGTCCTGGCCCTGTAGTCCCCAGAGCCCGCCATCTTCACAGAGCAAGAACAGCTGGGTGGCCCCCATCCCCTGGCCCTGCTGCAACGAGGGAGAGCACAGACTGTGCAGGGAGCCCGGCAAGGCAGATGGTGGTTTGTTCTGTTATGGCAAGGGCTGAGCTGTCCTTCTGAGCAAAGTGTCTACTTTGGGAAGGAGGAGGTGGTTATGCTTGAGGGTCTGCTCGTTCCTCTCAGCTGTTGTGAGTTTTTTCCTCAGGGCCTCTTGATCTCATAGATATGAGTTCTATTGGAATACAAGGGATGAGCCCCAGCAGTCCAGTAAGAGGGTGGGCGGCCTTCCTGCTGAGGAATCAAGCTGGTTTCTCCTACTCCCTCCCTTTTTTGGTCTTTCATGGAGCTTCTGTCTTGATTTGAAAATCATCAGAGAGGTAGCAAATGCTATCAATACTGTAGAGAGCCAAGAGGGAAGAACATATTAATAAAAGGATAATAATCAGGGTATGGCTAAGGGTCAAAGCAAGCGGACAGAAATCCAGGATGTGCAACGAAGGGTATGCTGTCTATATGTGAAACCTGCTCTTAGGTGGAGGATTTGATACTGGGTGATAAGAATGGAATGAAGTTCAACATGCAGGAATATTTCTGCTTGGCTGCTCAGGACACACGGCATCCATCCAGGGCCTCCCACATGTGCATTCTATCCAAACTTTTTGAAATCTCTTTCTGCATTTCTAGGCTTCTTTTATGGGGTAGTGAGGATGGAAAGGATATTAATGCCACTCTGACTAAGCCTGGAACAAGGGGTTTCTTTTCTGAAGCTCTAAGTGCTGCCCCAAAGCCATTTAACAATTATTTTGTTAATTGGGAGACTTTTCCATTTGTTAATTGGACTTCAGATTTCTTTCTGCCCCTCCCAATTAACCCAGTTTTGTTTTAAACAGGATCTTCCCCAGTGTGCACAGGCTTCTCACAATGGAGAGAGAGTTTCCCCCCATTTTTCTACCAAAACAAAGCAAACAAACTTTAGAATTGGCCATTGCAAATTAAGCCCATGAAAACTAGCATGAGAGAATGTGAAGTTCCCCAATTCACTGCAGGGGCTGGTGGCCATGGAAAAGGGACAAATGTCTGTGGGTGGCCGGCCCCTGCTGGAGTAGACCTTCCAGAGCTGAATTCCCAGTGCCCCTAAGAAGTGAGCAGGATGAAGAGGGAAGAAAATTAGGAGAAAGAGAAGGAGCCAAATGAGGCCCCAAACAACTCTGGGCTCAGATGATAAAAGGAAAGAGCAACTGAAGGTTCTTCTTTAGGATTATGAAAAAGCCCTGAGATGGTTTATGTTTAATTATATTCAATTTATTTTTTGCCAACTATTTTTCTCTACAATTTTTATTTTTCCTTCTACTCATCAGCTTCTCCCCACATTAAAGAAGATGTATTTTCTGGCTTGGTTTTCATTTCCCATATTTGGTTCATGTCCTCTCTCTGAATGATCCTCTTATAACTTCTTTTTCTGTTTACTCTAGTTTATTTTCATTTTCTAGTCTTTCTTTACCCCCACCTTCTCTAACTCCCATTGAATACGTGAGGGATATAGGGAAAATGATTTCCAGAGCCACAGCTTTTAAATAACTGAGAATTTTTCCAAAGCAAACTTTTTAGGCTTTTATCCTTGAGATAAAGTTGTTATTTATTTATTTGTAGATGTGACTTCCCTCATTAAACACTCACCAAGTAGCTACTAGGTTTTAAGCACTGTTCAAAATGCTGGGGCTACAGAACTGAGTAAAATATGAGTAAAATACTTAAAGGAGCTAATTCTTATTGAACCTGTACCCCCCCCCTCCAATTCTTATAGCCATCTGTGATGGTTAGGCTAATGTGTCAGCTCAGCCAGGTAATTGTGTCCAGGTGTTTGGTCAAGCGAGCACTGGACGAACTGTAAAACAAGGACATTTATGGACTTTTGTCACCAGTGAGTTTACTGCATAGATGGCTGATTACATCTACATCAACCTGGGAGATTGCCGGCAGGAATGGGTGATGCTTTATCCAATCAGTTGAATGCCATAAAAGGGGAAGTGATTTCAACATTCAGAGAGAATTTCCCAGCTCTTTGGACAGCCAACGTCTCCCGGAAACTAATCAAGGACCTTCACTGGACTTTCATCGGAGCCCCTGGTTTGTAGCCTGCCTGTGGAACCTGGACTCGTGCATCCCCATGGCCATGTGAGAGACTCTTATAAAATCTCATAGTATTCACAGATGTCTTCTGCTGATTCTGTTTCCCTAGAGAACCCCGACTAATACACCATCTTTATGAGGAAGTATCATTTCCCTCATTTTCAGACCAATATGAACCCATAAAGTAGACCACCGAGCTCTTGTCTTTCACTACCTTGCTGTATTACCTTCCTTAGTCCCAGCCATGGAGTAGCCTATAGTCTAGTTGAGGTGACTGAAATAGGATGCATGGGGTGCTGTGCTGAGCTGTCATGTATAGTGGGGAAGGTCATATACTACACAACTCCAGGAATGAATCACATATCCCTTAGAAATGTGCAGTATCTGTCAGGAGACAAAAGCCATAAAGTTATTTGAACAGGGAAAATTTAGTATGAAGAATTATTAATTCATAACGAGGGATTAACTCCTAGAGAGTAAAGAGACCTTTAAAAAATATAGGAATGGCAGATATAGGGCTCTACCTAGAGGGCTACTACTTCTAGGACTGAAGCAGAGTGCTCAAGAAAGTAACAAACCTGGAAAAGTGCCTGCCTGGAGTTAGCCAAACTGCACAGTTAGGGAGAACAGTCCCCATAAGACTGCCTTGACTTCTGATACCAACTGAAAGCTTGGGGGCTTCCAAACTCACCTTCAGATTTGATAATTCATTCCAAGATTTTTCTGAAAGCTCTTATACTTATGGACATGGTTTATTACAGGACAAGGATACAAGTTAGAAGAGACATACAGGGCAGAACCCAGGAGGGGTCCAAATGCAGAGGTTTCCATCATTCTCTTCCCATGGAGATGGGTAGTGTTACCTCCTGCCTGTCACAGCATGTGACAATACCATGGAGTATTGCCAAGTAGGAAAGCTCACTTGAGCATTTGGTGTCCTGAGTTTTTACTGGGGCTTAATCACATTTTGCCCATGTGCTGACCTTTAGCCTCCTGCCCATCCTTAAGATCATACTAATACCTTTAGCATCTGTTTATTTCCTTTGGAGATCAGAACTGATACTGCATGGCCTAAATCCCCAATCATAAATCATGTTAGACAAAGACCCTCCTATCAGGCAAAGCATTCGAGGAGCAAAGAGATTAACTCCCACTAGCAGAAGGCAAAGATGAGACTTCTCTTTGGGTAAGGTAAAATTTTCACTACCAAGCTATACCCTGGCCTTTGGCCTAGGCTCATTTACAGCAAAATGATCATATTTATCAGGGAATCTACATTTTTTTCTGGAGGTACTGGGGATTGAACCTAGGAGTTTGTATATGGGAAGCAGGAGGTCAACCACTGAGCTATATCTGCTCCCCAACGAAAGCTGGTTTTTTTGTTTGATTATTTGTTTTTAGGAGGTACTGGGGATGGAAGCTGGGACCGTATACATGGGAAGCAGGCACTCAACCACTTGAGCTACATCTACTCTCCAGGGCATCTATATTTAGTATAGCAATGGTAAGAGTGTGAATATGCCTAACATTTTGGCTAATCCCTCCTATAAAGCCATTACATATATTTGCATATTTTTGAGCTAATTTTGCCTTGAAGGGGCCTTGAAGGGGCCACCTCAAGTGAGCATGCAGGTTATCTACTCACTGATTCCAATCATTTTCTGATCATGGGACGGGGGATGCTATCTGATGGGAAATGACATGTTCTATTTTAATGTACTCCCAAATCCCTATAGTGATTTCCATAGGGCTGTTCCTTGTATGGGCATTCCTTTAATAGACCAGTTTTCTATTGTTCTTCTGCTTGACCATATGGCCAGGCCATTGACCACCAATGTTAAGTCAGTAAGAACCCAAACATTGGAGCAACAGCAGGCAATTCAGTCAACTGAGTGGCAGCCTTTCCAAATAGCATTTTGTCTGTTTACCTTGGAATTACCATCTATAAATCAAACAGCTGTTTGCTGGTTAGTCAAGAGCTGTTCTAAAGGCCACACCCAAATGGAATATGTTCTGGCAGCTTCTCTGGGTCCAAAGTTGGCCGTAGGGGAAAAAAAGACCTTGCTCATGACTTCTTCCTGTTAGACAGGGCATGTGTGCCCCATTTCCCCACAGTCCCTAGCACTCCCTATTACAGTTACCAGCTTTACTCACTTATGCTCCTGCTTACCTCTGTAGGTATTTGAGTTGCAACCCTTGGTATGGGTGCTTCTCAAAATTGTGTATGCTTATCCTGGGGTTTCACAGATATGTCAGGTAATTGAGAAGCCAATCATACTTAAGTCTGAGACTAGGTGTGGGGAAACCAATAATTTAACAGCTAAGTGGTAGACATTGTTTTCTATATTTAAATCAATACTGGAGTTATGGAGTAGAATTAAGTAGTTATGGAGTACAATGGACTAGAATACACTAGTTATGGAGTAGTATGTTTGTGAGGTCACTCACAAAGAAACACTTAAAAGAAATGGCTGCCATTTGGGCATCTCTCTGAGTACAAGAGTTGAGGGGGAAAATCTCAGCAATTTTGCTATGAGTAATGGAGGAAAAATAAAACTTCCTATTCAACCATAGTACTTAATGGAGTGTATGTACCAATTGTGTTCCTGATTGTCATCTTTGGGTAATATATATTCTTTAGTGATATGGGGATGAGAAAGTAAAAGAAGATGACTTTTTAGATGTTGGTCCAGTTCATGTCTGTATTTATAGCAGGCGTTAATTGAAAAGATATGATAGCTATTTGAAGAGACTAACTGGAGTGGGGCATGGAACTTTGTAAACCATTAGAACTTGCGGGACCCTTAAGGATGGCCATCCTTGAACTATGCATATTCCCATTCTATATGGTGATCCATGGAGTTAGAGAAAGAATGCAATTAAAATATAGGGCTCTGATAAGTGTTTAGAACTTTCTAAGTTGGACCATTTCTTTTAATCATGTGACTTTTTTTCCAAGTTTGATGAAATTGAGCATAAAATGCCTTTATTCTGAATTTACTGCCATGCCCTGATGCCTTTGAAACCAGAAAGGGCATATGATAAGAAAAATCATTTTTAACAACTCTACAGAATATTTCATTATCATCTCAAATGCAAATTAAGACTTTAACATCCCAAATACAAATTAAGAGGTGTGAACAGGCAATAGTACATCTGAGAGAGTTTATTTCCCACAAGCAAACTACCTTCACTCTGCCCATGTATGCTAGATCTGCAGACCAGAACTTCCCTCTGGTAATAATCAATGTCCGAACCCCTACTGTGGGTGAAAGGACACAGGGACCAATCACATTTAAAATTAGCCTAATGTTGCCTCTGGGAGTTGTCAGGTAGCTTGTATTGCAATTAGCACTTGCCCCTTCCTGTTATGGAATCAGTTGGCTTACTTAAGAACATGGGAATCCCGGTAGGTTCTGTGTAATATTTTAGGTAATCCAAGCACCTCTTAAAATATATATATAACATTTTTGTAAGCAAATGCACATATATATTTATATATCATTTTATCAATATTGGTATATATTGTGAAAATTTTGATTTTTACCCACAATAAAAAAAAAAAAAAAAGTAATACAGATGTTACCTCTGAGCACACACACACACACAAAAAGAGCTGGTGAAATCATTTTGTGGTTATGTTCTATTTAATCTTTTTTTTTTTCCTGTGAAGAGTTGGGGGCTCATAGACCAAGGATGTAAATGACAAGAGGACTTTATAGAGGATAGGATGGCTGGCTTGCTTTTGCAACTTTTCAACTTTTCAACTTCTCAACTTCAGTCTTACTGCAAATTCAGTTTCTGCAGGGTAATGCTGTGACTTCATCATCTCATAGGACCTGGATGGGCAAACATATCCCAGGAACAGGTACATGGCTTGGGTATCTGCAGGGTTGGTATTATAGCTTAATAACAGATTAAGTAGGTGGGTATCAATACCTGAGTCATTCTACACACATGCCTTAGTGCCTGCTGTGTGCGTTAGCCCTGTTTAAAATGGTAAGTGCTTCCTCTGAGTTCTACCCACTAAACTTCTCTATGCAAGCAAAGGTATCACTATACCACACAAACATCCCTAGTGTTGGGGCTCAGAAAATCTTTGTGGGCAATTTAAAAACAAAAACAAGATTGAGAAAAAAAACCCCAACAACAACAAAAACAGGGACTTTCTCTCTTCTGGTTCATTTTTCTGGTAAATCAACAATGTGCTCTATAAATATATCATTGGAACCTTCCTCAATCCAATGGGAAACAGCGTTCATGTGCATTGACTGTCAACCTTAGTTTTTACATTTGTAAGAGCCAAAGCTAAAGATTGGTCACTGGGCTGGTTGCAAGGTAATTGCTCTCTTTATAGTGGGCGAAAGGATAGAGGGGCGTTGATTCAGGGCAAGGGAGACAGATCCCTCGTCTACCTTTTCCCTCTTTCTTTTGGTCCCAGTGTCACACCAGGACTGGTGTTTTGCAGAAGGCTAGAGGTTTATTTGTTTTGTTTTTATCTGAAGGTAAAGAAGTGTACTTTAGAATTTGTATTTGTGAAAAGTCAGAAACTATAGCTCAAACCATCAAGAGAGGATGAGGGTCAAGAACATATGGCTCACACTTTTGCATACCTTGTTTTTCTAGGTCCACAATACCTTGTTCTTAAAAAAATAATAAATATGATTTTATGTAAAAATTCTGAGTATAGAGTCTTGCTTTTGTTGATGAGATGCCACTTCTTACAGGCCTTGAGGGGGAAGGAAGCCAACTGAATAAAGGTTAATGAAGCCAAAAAGAGAGTAAACGCCACCTCCATGTTGTATATGTAGATGAGTTTTCGCTTAGGTAAGCACTGCCCAAGAGGAACGGAAGGATTTCTGGTGTGGAGTAGATTCTGGAGGAAAGGTCACTCATGGAACAGGCTCTGGACCCAGGAAAGTCTTTCTGGTATATTCTGGTAGCCTCCAGCACTTGTCGGTTTGCCACTCTCTGGTTTGGATGCCTCTGCCCTTTCTGATCTTTCTCCTTTTTTTTTTAAAGATTTTTAATTTATTTATTCATTTATTCCCCCCTTGCTGCTTGTGCTCGCTGGGTCAGCTAACCACGCAGTGCAGGCGGGCCTGCCCTCACCAGGAGGCCCTGGGAACTGAACCGGGGCCTCCCATATGGTAAATGGGAGCCCCACTGACCGAGCCACAGCTGCTTCCCTCTTTCTCCTTTTAAGTAGGGCTATTTTTAATTTTTTTAACTGAGCTTTATTTAGGTATAATTGTCCTACAATAAAGTGCACATATTTAAACTATGCAATTTGATATGTTTTAACATATATATATATATATATATATATATATATATATATATATGTCACCACAATGATGCTCTTAAAAGAAAATGGTTAAGTGACTCAAATAGAGGTTAAAGACTTTATTCAGCTGATGCACACTAGGTAACATCTGACAACCAGGAACAATCTTCCAGTTAAATCATAACTGGAGTTTTATAGGGTGAGGAGAAGAAAGGGATACATGTTCTTGTGCTGTGGTTCAGGTAGAAGTATTAGTCTAACAATTGGGAAAATTGCCGTTGGAATGCAGTGAGATTGTTCCTTGAGTGTGAGTGTGTGTATGTGTGCATCTTCTTGCTCAGCAATCTCACCCAGAAAACTGTTAGAACAGCCTTGCAGTTTGTCAGTTAGTTAAGGTTTGGGGGAAGGAGGCTAAGTAGGATAAAAGGGGTGGGGGGAAAAGGGGGAAGAGAGAAAGGAAGTAAGTATGGAAGGCAAGATAATTTCGGGTCTCATGATAATGTTTATTTCCCTTCTTTTACAAAGATAGTATCTGTCATCCCTAATAGTTTCCTCATGCCCCCTGTGATTCCTCCCTTCAACCCCTCACACCAATCTACTTTCTGTCACTATAGATTAGTTTGCATTTCCAGATTTTTATGTATTCTACAGCATGAACTATTTTTGTCTGTCTTCTTTCTCTCAGCCTAATTATTTTGAGATTCATTCATGTTGTTGCGTATATCCATAGTTCATTCCTTTTCATAGCTGAACAGCCTTCCCTTTGTGGTTATACCACAGGTTCTTTGATGGACTTTTAGGTTTTTTTAGGTTTTGACTGTTACAAATAAAATGGCCATAGACATTCACATATAAATCTTTGTATGGACATATACTTCCATTTATCTTGAGTAAATAGCTATGAGTAGAATGGGTATATCATCTGTTTAGTTTTTTAAGAAATTGCCAAACTGTTTTAGAAATTTGTTGGTTCATTTAACGTTCACACTGGCAGTGGACGAGAATTTGAGCTGCTCCACATTCTTAACATATGGTATGATTAATCCTTTTAATAAAAACAATTCTCATATATGTATAGTGGTTCCAAATTGTGACTTTAAATTGGTATTTCCTTAATGACTAGTGATGTTGAGAATCTTTTCTTCAAGGGGTTATTTGCCATCACATATATTTTTGTTCAAATACTTTGGTAAAATTTTTGTTCAAATACTTTGCCAATTTCTTAAAACTTGGGTTATTTGTTTTCTTATTATTGAGTTTTGTGAGTTCCTCATATGTTATGGATAGAAGGACTTTCATCAGATATATGATTTTCCAATATTTTCTCACAAATAGTGGCTTGTCTTTTCATTATATTAACAGTATCATTCAAAGAACAGAAGTTCTTAATTTGGCAAAGTCTAAATTTTCATTTTTAAAATGGAAAGTTCTTTTTGTGTGGTTTCTAAGATGTGTTGGCTTAATCCAAGGTCACAAAGATTTTCTTGTGATTTATTCTAGAATTATTATAGCCTTTGGGCTTACCTTTAGTCTATGATCTATTTCAAGTTAATTTTTGGATAGGATGCAAAGTATGGATCAAAATTCAGGTATTTGTTCAAATGCCATTTGTTGAAAAGATTATCCTTTTCCCATTGAATTATCTTTACATCTTTGTTAAAATTGATTGACCATATATGTGTAGCTCTAGTTCAGGAAACTCTATCCTGTTCCATTGTTTATCTTGGATAAACAAATTAGATCAAACTGTATTCTCTTGATATCTGTTGTTTCATAATGTCTTTTTAAAAATAAAATTTTATTAAAAGTATATCATTCATATGTGTACATACATAAACAATAACTGTATAGTGAAAGTTATAAGCTTACAAAAGCAACATGCATATCATCATTTAAGGCTCCCATACATCATCCCACCACCAACACCTTGCATTGTTTGTTGAAACTTTTGTTACAAACTATGAAAAAGCATTATCAAAATATTACTACTAACTATAGCCCATATTTTACATTTGGTGTATTTTTCCCCCAAACTACTCTATTATTAACATCCTGTACGAGTGTTATACATTTGTTACAGTTCATGAGAGAACGTTTCTCATATTTGTCCTATTAACCACAGTGCATCTTCCACCACTGGATTCCCTGTATTATAGAGCCCCATGCTTTGTGCAATCTATTCAAAGTGTACACTCAGTGGCTCTCATTTTCCTCACAGAGTTGTGCGGTCATCACCTTAGTCAATTTTAGACTGTTTTCATTACTTCAAAAGGAAAAGTTCCATACCCCTTATACCACCCTATTGTTGTCTCTTAGAATGGATAATATATCTTCTTTGCCGTTGCTGTAAAAATATTAGAAATATTACAATATTACTGTTAACTATCACTCAGAAGTTACATTGGTTGTAATTTTTCCATATATCACCATATTCTTAACACTTTGTAAAAGAAGAAAACTATTAACCACAGTCTTCATCTACCGCCAAAATCACTAGTCAATGGGAGAGAATACTTGGGAACCACATATCTGATAAGAATGTGATCTCCATGTTATATAAAGAGATCATACAACTCAATGAGAAAAAGACAAGCAACCCAATTATAAAATGGGCAAAAGACTTGAATAGACATTTCTCTAAAGAGGATATACAAATGGCCAAAAAGTACATGGAAAAAATGTTCAACATCACTAGCTATTAGGAAAATGCAGATCAAAACTACACTGAGATATTATTTCACACCTTATAGAAAGGCCATAATTACAAAAACAGAAAACTATAAGTGCTGGAAAGGATATGGAGAAATAGGAACACTCCTTTACTGTAGTTGGGAATGTTGAATGGTCAGCCTTGGTGGAAGACAGTTTGGCAATTCCTCAAGAAACAAAGTATAGACCTGCCATATGATCCAGCAATCCCGTTACTAGGAATATATTCAGATGAACCAAAAGTAAGGACGTGAACTGACATTTGTATAACTATGTTCATAGCTGCATTATTCACAATTGCTAAAATATGGAATCAGCCCAAGTGTCCATCAACTGGTGAGTCGATAAGCAAATTGTGATATATACATACAATGGAATACTATTCAGCTGTAAGAAGAAATGAAATTGGGATGCATATGACAACATGAATGAACCTTGAGGACATTGTGTTGAGTGAAATCTCAGACATAAAAAGATAAATATTGTATGGTCTCACTAATATGAACTAAACACAATGAATAAATTCACAGAGGTAAACTCTAGAGTATAGGTCACTAGGGAGTAGAAGGTGGGTTAAGAATGGGAGATAATACTTAATGTATGTAACATTATTTATAAGGTTAATTGAAAAGTGTGGTAATGAATAGAGTAGAGAGTAACACATTGTAATGAATATAACTAATGCTGCTGATTTATAAATGTGATTGTGGCTGAAAGGGTAAGTCTGTGGATGCAAATTTCAATTGACCAGAAACTAGAGAATATTCTAGGAAATGTATAACATGGTTATTTTGGTGGTGGATGAAGATTGTGGTTAATAGTATAAATATAAGAATGCTCTTCTTTCGCTAAGTGCTAAGAATGTGGCAATACACGGGAAAATTACAATTATTGTAATTTGTGGACAGTAACCACAATATTGTAATATTTTGTAGCAATGGCAAGATGATATATTTTTCAATAATAACGGACAACAATAGGGTGGTATAAGGGGGTATGGGATTTTTCCTTTTGGAGTATGAGAAGTTCTAAAATTGACTGAAGTGATGACCACACAACTCTGAGGAAAATGAGAGCCACTGAGTATACACTTTGAATGGATTGTACAAAGCAGGGGGCTGTATAACACAGGAAATTCGGTGGTGGGTGATGGACTGTGGTTAATAGGACAAATATAAGAATGTTTTCTCATGAACAATAACAAATATATAATACTAATATAGAGTGTTAATAACTGGGTGGATTGGGGAAAAATGCACCAAATATAAGATACAGGGTATAGTTAGTAGTAATATTTAGACAATGGTCTTTCATAGTTTATAGCAAATGTTTCACAACAATGCAAGGTGGGGAGGTGAATGGGAGGCTTGAATAATGATATGCATGTTTGTTTTTTAAATCATAATTTTAATATACACTTATAGTTTATTTATGTTCCTGTATGAATAATATACATCAATAAAATTTTTAAATATTCTCTCTATATTAAACATCAGCTCCCATTCTCATCCCACATTATATCTCATGGTACCTGATACTCTAGAGTTTACCTCTGTAAGTTTATTCATTGTGTTTAGTTCATATTAGTGAGGCCATACAATATTTGTCCTTTTGTGTCTGACGTTTCACTCAACATAATGTCTTAAGGATCATCCATGTTTTCATATGCATCCCAATTTCATTTCTCCTTACAGCTGAATAGTATTCCATTGTGTGTATATACGACATTTTGTTTATCACCTCATCACTTGATGGACACTTGGGCTGATTACATATTTTGGCAGTTGTGAATAATGCTGCTATGAACATTGTTGTGCAAATGTTAGTTTGCGTCCTTGCTTTTAGTTCTTCTGAATATATTCCAATAACGGGGTTGACTATTCATATTGCAGTTTTTTTATGTTCAACTTCTTGAGGTACTGCCAAACTGTCTTCCACTGAGGCTGACCATTCTACATTCCCAATAATAGTAAAGGAGTGTTCCTATTTCTCCACATCCTTTTCAGCACTTTAGTTGTCTGTTTTTTGATAATGGCCATTCTATAAGGTATAAAATAATATCTCAGTGTAGTTTCTTTATTTTTATTTTACTGGGAGGTCCTGGGGATCGAATCCAGGTCCCTCCATATGGAAGATGGATACCCAACCATTTGAGCCACATCCGCCCCCTCTCAGTGTAGTTTTGAGCTGCATTTTCCTAATAGCTAGTGAGGCTGAACATTTTTTTTCATGTGCTTTTTGGCCATTTGTATTTCTTTTTTGGAGAAATTTCTATTCTAGTCTTTTGACCATTTTATAATTGGGTTGCTTGTCTTTTTCTCATTGAGATTTTTTTTTTTTTTTTTATTTGAAGATTTAATTTTTTATTCATTTATCCCCCCCTTGCTGCTTGTGCTCGCTGGGTCAGCTAACCGCGCCGCGCGGGCGGGCCTGCCCCCACCAGGAGGCCCCGGGAACCGAACCCGGGGCCTCCCATATGGTAAACGGGAGCCCCACTGGTTGAGCCACAGCCACTTCCCTCTCATTGAGTTTTAAGATATCTTTACATAATATGGAGATCAAACCCTTATTAGCTATATGTGGTTTCCAAATATTTTCTTCCATTGAGTATGCTGCCTTTTTACTTTATCTGTTCTTTTTTTTCCTCACTTGAACTTTGGGTGTAAGGTTTATGAAACTACTGCCTACCACAAGATATAGAAGATGTCTCCCTGCATCTTCTTCTAGGAGTTTTAAGGTTGTAGCTTTTATATTTAGGTCCTTGATCCATTTTGAGTTAATTTTTATATAAGGTGTGAGATAGGGGTCATCTTTCTTTCTTGATGTCCAGTTCTCCCAGCACTATTTGTTGAATAGATTTTTTTGGCCCAGCTGGGTGGGCTTGACAGCCTTGTCAAAAATCACTTGACCATAAATGTGATGGTCTATTTCTGAGTTTTTGATTCAGTTCCATTGGTCAATATGTCTATTTTTATACCAGTATCATGGTGTTTACCACTGTAGCTAAGTAATATGCTTTAAAGTCAGGAAATGATAGTCCTCCAACTTTGTTCTTCTTTTTTAAAAGACATTTTTGGCTATTTGTGGCCCTTTACCATTCCAAATGAATTTGATAATTGGCTTTTCTATTTCTGGAAAAAGGACTGTTGGGATTTTTATTGGGATTGCATTGAATCTCTAAATCAGTTCGGGTAGAATTGACATCTTAATGATATTTGGTCTTCTAATCCATGAACTTGGAATGTCCTTCCATTTATTTAGGTCTTCTTCAGTTTCTTTAGCAATGTTGTGTAACTTTCTGAATACAGGTCTTTTATGTCCTTGGTTAGTTATTGCTAATTATTTGATTCTTTTAGTCGCTATTATGAATGGAATTTTTATTCTGATTTCCTCCTCAGGTTGCTTATCAGTAATGTATAGAAATGCTCCTGATTTTTGTGTATTAGTCTTGAAACCTCCCTCATTGCTGAACTCATCTATTCTAGTAATTTATTGTGGATTTTTTGGGGGGATTTTCTAGCTATAAGATCATGTCATCTGCAAATGTGAAAGCTTTACTTTTTTTCTTTCCTATTTGGGTGCCTTTTTGTTATATCTTGCCTAATTGCTCTAGCTGGAACTTTTAGCATAATATTGAACAACAGTGGTGACAGTGGGCATCCTTGTTTTGTTCCTGATCTTAGCGGGGAATCTGATAGTATGTCTGCAATGAGTACAATTCTAGCTGTGGGTTTTTCATATATGCACTTTACCATGTTGAGAAAGCTTCCTTCTATTCCTATCTTCTGGAGTGTATTTTTTTCTTATTTAAATCAAGCAAGGATGCTGTATTTTTGTCAAATGCCTTTTCTGCCTCAATTGAGAGGATCATGTGATTTTTCTTCTTCAATTTATAAATGTGGCTTAGAGCACTAATTGATTTTCTTGTGTTGAACTATCCTTGCATATCTTGGATATACCCACTTGATCATGGTGTATAATCTTTTAATGTGCCTTTGGATTCGGTTTGCAAGTAATTTCTTGAAATTTTTGCATCTATATTCATTAGCAAAATTGGTCTGTAATTTCCTTTTTTCATAGTATTTTTATCTGGTTTGGTATTAGGGTGATGTTGGCTTCATAGAATGAGTCTGGTAGTGTTCTTTCCTGTTCAATTTTTTGGAAGAGCTTGAGCAAGATTGGTATTGATGTTTGAATGATTGGTAGATTCACTTGTGAAGTCATATGGTCTTGAGATTTTCATCTTTGGGAGGTTTTTGATGACTATTTCAATCAATTTACTTGTGATTGGTTTGTTGAGGTCTTCTCTTTTTTCTCAGGTCAATGTAGGTTGTTTGTGTGTTTCTAGGAATTTTTACATCTTGTCTACATTGTCTAATTTTTTTAAACAGTCAATTTTATTGATACATATTAATAAAGAATAAATGCATCCATGTACAATCAATGGTATTCAGTATAACCATATAGTACTGCATTCATCACTTCAATTATTTTTAAAGCATTTTCATTATTCCAGTAATAATAATACTAAAAAACAAAAACCAACCAACCATTCAAACAAACAAAACTCACCTTTCAATCTCCCTGTGCTTCCTCTACCATACATAGCTGCTACTCTGTTTCCTTCTCTCTAGTTTATTTGTATTTATATTTTATAAAAACAGTCTTGTATATGCAATATCACCCATATTCATACTTTACATGAGTTTCACTATGTTATACAGTCTTTTGTTATATTTTTTAGCTTTCCTTCTAGTAATATAAATGTCCTTAGGGTTTTCCTTTTTACCACTGTCATACCCATATAGTAGCACTGCTAGTCACAAACAGCATAATGTGATGTGCTCTCACCATTTCCATTCATTTCCAAAAATTTACAAACAACCTTTTAACCAATTCTGCACCTCTTAACCATCTCTACCCTCATTCTATTTTCTGGTGACCTATATTCTAATTATTAATTCCATGAGTTTACATAATATACTTATTTCATAATAGTGCAATCATATAGTCCTGTCCTTTTGTGTCTGGCTTGCTTCACTCAACATAATGTCCTCCAGGTTCATCCATATTGTCTTATGGTTCACGACTTCATTTCTTCTCACTGCTGCATAACATGCCATCATGTGTATATGCCACAATTTGTTTATCCAGTCATCAGTTGATGGACACCTGCATTGTTTCCAACTTTAGGCTATCATTGGTAATGCCTCTATGAACATCGGTGTGCAGGTGTCTATTTGTGTCACTGCTTTCAGTTCTTCTGGGTATATACCTACCTATGGTATTGTCGTGTCCCATTGCAAGTCTAGATTCAACTTCCTTAGTAACTGTCAAACAGTCCTCCACAGTGACTGTACCATTTTACATTTCCACCAACAGTGAATAAGCATTCCTATCTCTCCACATCCTCTCCAATCTTTATAGTTTTCTGACTTTTTTTTTTCTTTCTGTTTATAGCAGCTTTATTTGTAATAACAGAAAAATAGAAACAACCCAGGTATTCTTTGTTGGGTGAATGGCTTAACAAATTTTTGGTTCATCATGGACTACTAACTCAGCAGTAAAAAAAGAACGAACTATTGATACACACAACACCTGCATGAATCTCCAGAGAATTATACTGAGAGGAAAAAAGCAAATTCCAAACAGTACATACTGTATGAGTCCATTTATATAACACAGATTCTTGGTTGCCAGGGTTAATGGGGAGGAGGTATGGCTATGAAAGAGCAACATGACCTTGTGGTGATGGGAAATATTCTGAATCTTAATTGTATCACTGTAATATACTGGCTGTGATACTGTACATTGTTTTGCAAGGTTTTTTTTTAATTTTTAAAAAATTTAACCCCACCCCCTTGTTTGTACTCACTCTGTGTTCACTGTGTGCTTATCTTCTTTTTAAGAGGCACCAGGAACTGAACCCGAGATCACCCCATGTGGGAGAGAGGCGCCTAATCGCTTAAACCACTTCTGTTCCCTGCTTGTTGTGTCTCTCATTGTGTTTCCTCATTGTGTCATCTTGACTCAGCTTGTCATCTTGCTTGTCTTCTTTAGGAGGAACCAGAAACCGAACACAGGACCTCCCATGTGGTAGATGGCAACCAACTGCTTGAGCCCCATCTGCTTCTTGCAAGGTGTTTTCATTGGAGAAAATTGTGTGGTCTCTCCCTTTTGTCTGAACCCTGATGTCTGATGCCATGCCCTTCATCAGATTTCTCTTCTAAATTTGCTGAAAGTTTTAGTCAGAATAGATCTTGATTTTTGTAAACTGCTATTTCTGCATCAAGACGTATCTTTCTTTTCTCGTACATTGTGCACCGCTGTATCAAGCGACTCGGGCAGGGCCGTATGCGGAGATGCTGGAGCTGCAGGAGAATTGGCTGCGGCGGCTCCAGGCCGAGCCAGGCACCGAGGCCGGGCCCGCGACTCAGGCGGGCGCACTCCTGCTCAGTGAGCCCGTGCGGCCCGTGTACACGGTTGGGCTGCACGGCGGCCTGACTCCCGAGGAGGCGGCGTGGCTACGGACGTTGGGTGCCGAGGTTCGCTCCACAGGCCACGGTGGCCTAGTCACCTTCCATGGCCCCGTTTTCTGACTTTTTAATACTGGCCAGTCTAACAGGTATGAAATGAAATATTGTAGTTTTGATTTGCATTTCCCTGATTGCTAGTGCTGTTGAACATTTGTTATAACCCAGGAGATCGACCACACTCAGACTTTAACCACTTTTA